>LOND01003464.1:35941-51572 GCA_014220965.1 Paragonimus kellicotti | reverse complement strand
CATACGTTTCACCCATATTGATGCTGTGACCATTTCCGACCTTAGTAGAGTAATGAGTTTAGATGGACTAGCCATAACGATATCAATCACCGGTAGCGGATGGTAAATCAAAGTAGACTACGGCATTGTATCGGAAACCATGAAGCTCGAATTCGCACGCATGAAGATGGGATGACCTGATATAATGAGCGGTTCCAAACTCTTTAGCCTATGTTATTCTGTGTAGTCTGATATCCCAGCATTCGCGATACTCATTCATTATTGTAGTGTGGATGAACGATTACACTATACTACTCGTGAGTAATCAAACAAAGACACATTTGGGTATCGAAGTCAATGGCAAAAATACGAGAAACACTAGAGTGTAATCCGGCAAGAACTAGTGTTTTCTATACGTGAACTTGGAACTGCCATTTGTGACGTTCAAAGATTGAGGGTAAATGCAAATGAGGGATTGCATTCGAGGTGTGATTAAAGGATATTCCACATGTTGATTTTTCGAATAAACTATGCTTGTTCCACTCGCCTTCTTAGTTCACAACACTACGACGGTTACCGAAATGACGCTTTCAGACCTGTTTCTTGCTAAAGCTTTCTAACGTGGAAAAAATCGGGCACAGTGAAATCCACTGATAGTTTCATGTCAAACGTAACACTCCCCCACCTGAGAACCCAAAGCACTCCTAGTTCCCTCTGACAACGGTCTGCCTCAAAGTCAAAACTGGTTAGTCCCAGAAGACTTTCTAGAAAAAGAAGAGCAGCGTAAACTTCTTTATGTGCAGAAAACCAGTTTTTAAGCTGAAACCCACGTTAGTCAGGCATACACTGCAATTCTTCCACCTCTATCTTCGCTCCCTCATCTGTTTCAAAAAGTACCAAACAATCGTCTTCGCGATAGCCAATGTATCAGGCTCAAAGACCTTTTCATTTTCATGGGCCGTTTTCGATACATTGTAAAAACGTAGATGACGTGACACCAGACAAACGCACGTATATTTCATGAAGGTCTTGTGGGTTGAACATGTTTCTCGAGATCCACCAGAAGGAATCTATGGCCCACCCATCTGATTCCGATAAGCGCACTTGTAGAACTATTTTGTACCACAGACTGACATCGCTACGGGGTGTTTCCGAAAACGTGGAAGAATTCCAGCTGGTTTTTTTGGTCAAGCGTGGCCCTTGAATTAAGCCGCTGATAAGTGATTTCCCTTGAAGGACGGACGTAAAATCGAACACGACATACGACTTGTTAAGAGTAGGAATAATGTGGTGAGGCATTGACCACGAGTTTAGTAGTGGGTGAATCTTATGATTCATTTTTTTAATACGGCTCATCATGTATTCTGAATTCATCAGTTCAGAGTTGTGGGTCGGTTGGTAGTTTTCCGTTCAGCGATGATAAGCGCTTCTTTATAACGGTACGGTTAATAAGAAGAAAGGCCGCAGTGAACGCCAGATGGGTATATTGTGTACTGACCTACCAGGAGAGTTGTAGATGCATCAACCATTCACATTGCTCCTGAATCCTCGGTGGAATAATTCAACCTAGTTGCTGGGCCAACCTCCTCAAATCTAAGCTGGTACATGTACGTTATACTATCTCCCATCAACGTGCTAACGAACTACAACGTACTAGATTGAAACCCCACTTGGAGCTCGAACAGTATGCATTGCGCGTCTGATTAGATTTTACGAATGTTCGGTAAGAATTCACTGCGGTTCGGACGCTAGAGCTCAGGAGTTTGGCAGATATATAAGTCTTTTCGGACAATAGCGATTTAGGACACATCGAGAAGAAGTTATGTGGCAAGCCAGGTCTGACCTTGAAGAATTGCCAGTAAAACTAATTCAAACGAAGCAGCCGACAGGATCGGCTCTAATCGGACAGCAATGGATGACCTATTACACACTGTGAGATCTCACAATCAGTATTTGGCTCAGTAGCAAGTCGATGAAAAATGCTGATGATACAAAGAAATCGCTTGCTAAATGACGAACAACCTAAACCAGCCTTACTGGTTTATTTGACTAAAAGCAAATGAAAACAGCTCAATCAAGCGAACCTCAATCAACTTGTGACGGATTACCAAATCGGAGGCACGATTTTTCCAACACTCGGTGGTATATCTCAGTGCGGTGGTGAGATAGTGTCAAAGGCCACAACGGGTGGATTGCGGACAACACGGGCGACCGGACGAGTCATCACTCAACGAAATCGGACGAACGGGCGAGAAATGGTAAGCAAAAAACCCACGACAGGAGGCGTCAGCCATACACACAGAATCAAGCTGAAGTGCACATGACGTTTAACCAGTAACTGCCATCGCGTTGTGGACTGGAATTCCGGTTCATAAACGCAAGTGCGCGCGTGGCGTTGGAACGTGCGAGTTGGACAATAAAGGCCGTGCTTTATCGAATGACTTGTCACATTGGTACCGTGCCCTGAAAACATCGCGACGGAAATGCCGTGACCAAGCCCAGGGATGGAGACGTGGAAGATTGGCCGTAAAGATTTGATGATTGCAGCGTGCAACGGGCTAAAGGGGCAGGCACAAATTTCGACGGCACAAAACGGGCAAAGGCTGAGTATATCTTGAGTAAACAGACGAAGACCGAGTCAAGAAACAAGGGGCATTGATTCATGAATTTAACAGAGGACGCGACGGACAGTCGGCAATGGGAAGTTGCCATGGCGCCGGGTTTTGCGACAATCAAATCCCCCTGGTTTACTATGAACACCTGTTACAGCAGCGTCTATCCGTGCGACTGGAAGTCGGGAGGCTAGAAGTCAGTGTGCTCGGGAAGAAAGTGGAGCAACTGAGAAAAACAATGGAAAGATTGAAGATGAGTCAGAAACCAAGAAGACCACAGAGTTAGGGGTGTGTGTGAACGACCACATTGCAATCGTTGGTTTGTTTGTCACGGGGTGAGATACTTTGACAACCGTTACGCTAACAGACGTTTTCCTTCTTGTTTTTCTGTGCCGACCTGCTACATCGACTGAAGGCAAACATGAACCCAGAGAGGAGCAAGCTGCGTGTTAGTGGTGATGGTGTGAAGTTCTATCAAGAGGGGACAAAGGGGCAATGCCGAGTGGGCAGGGTTGCTATGAAATCTCTACTAGAATGCCTTTTTTAGGCATCAAGCAGTGTGTTGGGGAATTCACTCGTTTATTCATTAATGTGGATGACCAGTACGGATTTTATACATGGATGGAACATGCGATAGACCTGCAGCCATACGCGAGATGTAGACCAATATACCGGAGGATACCATTCAAGTTGATTCCAGAAGTGGAAAAGCAGTTAAAGGAAGATGTTGGAGAAGGGAATAATTCAACGGACAAGCAGCCCATTCTCGTCACCGGTGTGTTGACTAGGAAGGCGGATGGAACCTACCGATTTTGTGTCGATTTCACAGGGCTGAAACGAGTGGCAATTAAAAGTGACTCCCCAATGCCCCAGACGGAAGAGATCTGTGTTCATCTACACGAAGGCAAAATATCCCTGAAAACCGGCGTTCCGGCTACTGGCAACTACCAATGGCACGGAAGGACAGAGCGAAGACCGCCTTTTGTGTGAACGGACAGCAGTACGAGTTCCTCAGGATGCCGTTCGGTCTCTGCAACGCCCCAACCACCTTCAGCCGTCGCATGCTGCACACTATGGAGGATCAGGATGGAGTAACTATGCATGGGGATGACATCATTAGATTTTCCAATACGGTTTCGGAACACGCAAAAAGGCTTCCAGCGGTGCTAAAACGAATTGAAGCAGCCGGCCTAAAACTGAGTAGTAAGAAGTGCCAGATAGGCCGCAGTTCAATCGTTTGCTTGGGACACACGGTTGGCAATGGGAAAATCCAACCACTGCCGGAGAAGTTAACAGCCATCAAGAACTTCCCAACACCAAAGTCGAAGCGGCAACTGAGATGTTTCCTGGGAATGGTCGGTTACGATTCAGAATTTACGCCGGGTTTCTCTCGGAAAGCATGTTCACCCTCGCAACAGTTGAGGAAGGAGAATAATCTCGTCCGGACTGAAGACTTGGAGGTGGCGACCAATCAACTCAACCAGGAAGCTACCAGCATTCGACGGTGCTTGACGATCCCCAAACCGAATGAGCCATTCACGGTGTCAGTTGATGCAAGTGATATCGGAATCGGAGCAGTTCTTTCACAACCGTCGGGGACAATTGAGTATGTCAACTCAGTACTGACAGAAGCAGAAAGTATTCCGCCTTGGAGAAAGAATGTCTAGCTATCATCTGGGCGCCAGAAAGGTGGAAGACCTACCTGATGGCGACCTACCTTTCATGTTCAGACGGATCACAAACCCCCTGTCTGGCTGAAGATGGCGGAAGATCCACCAAGACGACTGGCGCGCTGGGCACTACGATTGGATTGGACAAACACATCGATACGAAATCAACCGGCGATTCCCAGAAGGCTACGGCCAAGTCAGTGTCGACAACGCGAACAGACTGGCATGTCAGCATAGCAGGATAGCATGCAGTCCTAGTATCGGATTTTGTTATAACAGCATCGGAGTAAACAAGTTGTTTAGATGCGTCACATGTTAAAACAAACGAGCTACAAGCGGAGCCGAGCCGAACAGTACGAAAGCCGAGTCGTCGGCACCAATTTTTCACTTTGTTGATACATCTTGTCGATAAGGTAACCAATAGAAACACATTAAACTGATATTCGCTTGTGCCGCAAGTTCCGCCTTTGATTTCGTTCCGGAAGGTAGCGACTTTTCAACATGGTGTCAGAAGAGAAGAAAACTGCAGTTGACAAAAGGAACATCACGACGAACCCACTGACGATTGCTCCGCCCGAACCGCTGGATGTGAACAGCACGAACAGGCTTGCGGACAACTGGTGTTTATGGAGAGAAAAGTACGAAGATTTTTGCTTGTTGGCCAATCTATGGAGGCCAGTAAAGATTATCAGATGGTTATGTTTCGACATACAGTCGGGAATGGAGGAAGACAACTTCTTGGAAGCCTGACCTTCGAGAAAGGAGAGGCCAGAAACGAAACGAACGTGATCATTCACAACATGAAGGAATGTTGTGTGGGACAAACAAACGAAACGTTCAAACGTTGCCAGTCTTTCGGGAGACATCGTCAGAACGGAGAAACGATAAATCAATATGTTACCGTTTTGAAGAAACTTGCAAAATCATGCAATTTCTACAAGTGCTTAGGAGAGACTCGCCCTAGACAGAATGGTCATCGGACATTCAGAATTCCGTTCATGACGAAGAGACTATTGAACATTCCAAAGTTGACGCTAGCCCAGTGCATCGACATCTGCAATAGCGAAGAAGGCAACGGAACAAAGAATGACATCTTTGAACGCAGACCGCGGCCTGGTGTTAAACGCTATGGACAGAGACAAAGAACGATTCTTGATGATTTCGTGTCAGTTTTGCGGTGGCAGACATCTTCGTCAGAAAGAAAAGTGTCCAGCCTACGGAAAGACGTGCATGAAGTGTCGGAAAAGGAACCATTTCGCCAGACAGTGCAGATCGCCTACGGTCAGCCTGATCGACGAAGATGATAGCGGAGTGATAAACCGGCTCAACGGATCAAGCAGACAGAAAGGAATCTATGCAGAATTGCTCATAGAAGGTACAAGAAAGAGATGTCAGCTAGATTCCAGCGCAACAGTAAGTGTCATATCATCAGGTTAAATCAAACGGGTCAACATATGTGAAGCAAATGCACAGCTGAAAATGTGGAATGGTGCGGCGACAAGCGTTAACGGGGTTGCGACACTGCCTGTCACGAATCCGAAGAATAGACAAACTTATATGTTGGATTGTTCGTGGGTGATCGGGTTCCAACGCCCATTTTAGGAGTTGGTACCATTCAGTTGAATTGTTTTGTAATGGAACTCTTGAACGTGATATCTTGAGTATCCACTAACAAATAACGATATCTCAATGATAGTCAATGAAAAGGTTAAGTCAATGGTTTGGATCTTTATTGTTGGGATTGGTGTACAAGCTTAATGCAGTGGCGCTCGTCTGGACCGTGTCCTGTCCTGTTCTGTTGTGTTCCCCCTGTTCCGATCCGGGTCCAACCGCGTCATGCGTGCCTGTGTATCGACCGCACTGAATCACATCTGGTTGAGCGTTCCAATTTGGGCGAGTGTGTAGATGGTTACTGTGTGCGTGCGTGCGTGCGTTCGGATGTGGGAGAGGGTTTTCGGGCCGATGGAATGTGTGGACGCGCATGTGCAGGTTGGGACAGTGAGCGTCACTTAGACTAGACGGCTTGACACGTGATGGGCGAGACGACGGCTACATAGTCTCCCACGAGCTGTGAGGTTACGCTGAAACAGCGATCACAAGACGATCTGGAAAACGCAATGATCGACCGGATTTAGTACGAACTTGTTTCAAGTAATTTGTGTGAGTCAGTTGGAGTAGATTTTTCCAGTAGTTGCGCTGGAATGAGACGATCGATCGATATGTTGTTGCGAGATGCACCGACGTCCAACGTGTAATGTTTGTCCGAGCGATTCAGAACACGACACGGACCTTTGTACGCTGATTGTAGGGATTCGTGAGGCTTATCACAGCGAACAAATACGTGTTAGGATAATTGGTGGGTTTGCTTTGTAATCGTGGTGGTTGATAAGCTAACTTGGACATGAAATACTGCAAGCGACTTACGTAGTTTGTCGGATCAGGAGAGGTTGCATTGTCCGAATAGGTTAGTAGCTGACCAGGTAAACGCAAGCTGGTGCCATAGGTAAGTTGTGCTGGGAGCATTGACTGTCAGTACGAACAGAGTTGCGTAATCCAAGAAGCACAAGTGGTAGTTGATCAAACCAAGCAGTTGATTCTAGTTTGGTAGTCAGAGCAGCCTTTAATGTCCGGTGAAATCTTTCGACCATTCCGTTGGATTGTGGATGGTACGCTGTGGTACGAATCCGTTGAATTCCAAGGAGACGTGTGAGTTGCTCAAATAAATGAGACTCGAACTGGGAACCGCGGTCCGTAGTTATAGTGGATGGTATGCCAAAGCGTGAAATCCATCCGACTACGAATGCTGTTGCCAGGGTTTGAGTAGTGGTGTCACAGATCGGAAAAACTTCTGGCCACCGAGTAAATCTGTCGATACATGTAAGGAGATATCGGAAACCTTTCGATGGTGGCAAGGGTCCAACAACGTCAATGTGCACGTGATCGAAGCGAGCATCAGGAGGCGGAAATGATCCAAGTGGAAGTGACGGTATGACGATGAATCTTAGACTGTTGACAAACCAAGCAACAGGCGCCTCATCGCAAACATTCTTGTTCATACCGAACCAAACGAATCGTTCAGAAATAAGTTTTCTGGATGCTTTGACTCCTGGATGTGACATGTTGTGGAGGCATCGAAAACAGTTTTCCGCATTTCTTTTGGAACGATAGGTCTCGGTGATCCCGTAGAAAAATCACAAAGAAGTAATACTCCCTGATGTGTTATTCTGCTGAGCGTTCATTAAGCCCTTGTGTTTATCTGTGTCAGGATCGCTAGCTTGAAGTTTAGTCATATGCACAAAGTCGACGGAGCTGTCGAACGAGATGTTTGCCAGTTGGACTCTCGATAGAGCGTCGGCTACCGCGTTTTGCTCTCCCTTGACGTATCGGAGGTCCGATGTGTACTGGGAAATATAATCCAAGTGACGTAACTCTCGTGGTGAATAGCGATCAGGTTTGGCCGATAGGGCGTACGTTAATGGTTTGTGGTCGGTAAAAACACAAAATGTACGTCTTCAACAAAATGACGGAAATGTTTAATGGCCAAATAGATTGCCAATAGTTCACGGCTGAACGTACTGTAGCGAGTT
Organism: Paragonimus kellicotti; assembly: GCA_014220965.1. NCBI lineage: Eukaryota > Metazoa > Platyhelminthes > Trematoda > Plagiorchiida > Troglotrematidae > Paragonimus > Paragonimus kellicotti. The sequence continues at coordinate 43,724 of LOND01003464.1, read as the reverse complement.
TGTGCTGGCTGCAAAGATTTGGAGAAAAACGAGACAGGTTGCCACTTGTTATCAACCAATTGCTGAAGTACAGCTCCAACAGCCAAATTTGACGCATCGGTAGTGATACTGATAGGAGCGGAGGCATTCAAGTGATGAATGGATGTTGCTGTGCAAGCATCTGCTTTATTGAGTTAAACGAATTGATTGATGTCTCAGATAATTCCAAGAGTTTATTCCGTTTGGAACTCAACAAATCAGTGAGTGGCTTCAATGTGTCAGCAAGGTTAGGTAGGAAACGGCGGTAGTAGTTAACCATACCAATAAAACGACTAAGCTGACGTACCGAAGTAGGTTGAGGAAAATCTCTGATGGCAGCCACACTGACGGCAAGCGGATGTACTCCAGTTGAGTTGATATGATGTTCAAGGATGTCCAGTGATGGCACTTCAAACTGATACTCGATAGGATTGATAACAATACCAAAATCACTCAAGCGTTGGAAAATTTTTACAAAAATGTACACGGTGTTCCTCGAGGGGATGGAGCTGACAATTGAAATATCATCGATGTAAAGATGAGTGAAATCCAAGTCACGTAGCACTTCGTCGATTAGACGTTGGAATGTTTGCGTTGCATTTCTTAGCCGAAAGGGCATTCATAAAATTCAAACAATCCGAATGGCGTGATGATTGCAGTTTTTGGAACATCGGCCATAAAAATTCGATGGTAAGCGCGTGTCACGTCGACTGTAGAGAATATAGTCTTGCACTGCAGATTAGATGTATTATCATGATTGTGTGCGACAGGATATCAATCGTGCAACAGCTGTAGTCTCCACATGGACGCCAATCATTAGAGTCCTTTTTAGAAACCATGTGGAGTGGTGAAGACCATGGACTCTTCGAGGTCTGAATAATCCCAAGTTGGAGCATGTGATCAAATTCCTTACAGGCGATAGCGAGTTAATCAGGAGCCAAACGTCTGGGCTTGGCACCTGCTGGTGAACCACGAGTTGAGATGTGATGAAAAGTAGTATGCTTAATGGACGACTGTTGGAAATTAGGATTAAGTATTTCAGGAAACTGGGCAAGCAGCGAGGCGTACTCCGCGTGAGTTTCAGCGAGCGTAATTTGACAGACGAAGAGAATCAACGTTTGCCGATTGACCTGTGACAGTCAGGTTGGTGGTTGGATCGAGCAATCGGCGGTGCTTCATGTCTACCAAGAGACCGAAATTGTTGAGAAAATCTGCCCCAAAAATTGCAAATCGTACATCAGCAATAAGAAATATCCATCTCCAGGTGCGTCTCAACCCGAGGGACATTGTTGACGGAACGTTGGCCGTAAGTCTGAATGGAAGAACCGTTGGCAGCTTTGAGTGTTGGACCACGATAAGATGAGATTCGATCTTGTGATGTAGTGGGAAGAACACTGACTTCAGCTCCTATATCAATAAGGGATTTGTGACCCCTTCCTTATCAAGTATGAAAAACAGGCGACTTGAAGTTTGCAAACCAGCTGAGTTTGTTGCAGAACTCAACTGGCGCTGCCGTTTCCGAATGGTTGGGAGTCGGAGAGAAAGCACATGGAGTGGTGCAACGTCTTGCACTAGCGCCAAATTTACGATGATAAAAACATATTCCATCTGTCGTATGAGTTTTAGATGGAGATTTGTTCAACGATCGACTGCGTGAACGAAGATGAACAGTCGGTTGTGAGTGTGATTGGGACAATTGCGCTGTCAACTGGTTCAGCTGAAGCTGGATTTGTTGAATATTCCGTTGCTGTTCACGGATCAAGGACATAAACAGTGTTGTGTCAAGGAAACTGGATGCTAAATACATGAATCCAGTGGTGTTGTTAGTTGGTATGGCTTCAGTGACCTTATCTGCCGATGAAGCCAGGCTGTCCAAACTCTGAGCGGGAAAAAAGAAAAGTGCTACTTGCACGGGACTTGGTAGACGTTGAACAAACAACTGTTTCAGTAAACATTCGTCTGTGGTTTGTCACCCAGCAAAGTTCGCATATGACGCAGCAGTTGAGAGGGACGACGATCACCGAGCTGCACATCGTTGAGCAATTGCTGCAGTCGTTTGTGTTCGGACATAGATACTCGATTTAAGAGCTCCCGTTTCAGAACAGCATATGGGGTAACTGTGTCGGGATTGGCAATAATGTCTCGAACTTCGTGCATAGTTTCTGGTTGGAGTTCAGCAACCACATAATCAAACATAGTGGTCTGTTTGGTTATACGATGTTTGCGAAAAATAGATTCAATTTGCAGAAACCACAGGGCTGGGTCCGATTGCCAGAAAATGGGAAGTTTGACTGACAGTGGTGACACGAATAGGTCCTCAACGTTGCTGTCATCAAGTGACATTCTGATCCATGTTTAGTGATGGACGGATAACGAATAATGACAAACAATGAGCGCTGGAGAAATGTTAAGCGAATAGATCTTAAGTTGAATTTGCGACGTAATATAGCGACCCTACTTGTTTATAGCTAACTATGTTAGAGTTACGATTGCCATTTGTACTCTTTTGGTTTCCAACTTTTGTATGTGCTTAAACATTTGTTTGAACGAGTATGGATACCGACAAGTACCCCGCGCACTCGAACGTACGACTCACGCTGCGCGCTCGCTTGTCGTTCCGCTGTGTTATCTTTTCGTCTTGTTATTCGCTCGCCCACGTCGACTTCGCGTGTCGACAATACACTCCTTGTTTACTCGTTGCGTTATTCTTAACCGGTCGACCTTAATTTTTTTTGATTCTACAAATTGGTGAGCCCGTTTACATCATATACTATAGTGTACACATTCATATTCAGTAAATCGTTTTTTCCCCTCTTTTGTCATATTACGTTTCGAGGGCTTATAGTGTACAAGTATATATATATATATATATATATATATATATATATATATATATCACAAATAAATTATATATCCCGCTTGCATTCGTTCAATTGCTATGGACATTAAGGGAGACTAAGTCTGAATTTTCGTCTTCCGTATCACTGATCACGTTAGCTGTTCCTGCTTTTGGAGATCTTGATCCAGAGCTGTGGTTCGCCGTGTTAGAAATAGAGTTTAGCAACCGGCGTATAACAAGTGATTCGGTTAAGCAAACAATTCTTAGAAGAAAATAGCTGTCCGATAAATTGCGTCTCGAACAACTGTTCCAACGGTTACAGTTGGGATGACAAGAAGCCATCGGTTCTTCTTCGAGAAATGCGACATGCAGTAGGTAAATCACAGTTGCCAGAGTCTCTTTTGCAAGAGTTATGGATGCAACAACTGCCTGGGTATACACAGGGGTTATTGTCCGTGTTACCCTCACGTCCGTTAGGTGATCTAGCGGCTTCGGCCGATGCAATACACGAACGTTTTCGAGGCACGGCGCCGTCGCCATTAGTTGGGCAGGTAGTTACCCAACAGTCCTGCGAATAGCTTGTTAATCACGAAGGACGCCGAAATAGCAGTCCTGCGCAAGGCACTTGAATGTCGTGAACGCAACCCTTTGGAACCAAACGCCGAGATAGCTCAGTTGCGACGTGAACTGGCGGATCTTCGTGCCAGCATTCAGCGTACTAGGTCGCCATCTAAAATTCCTCCGACGCGTGCCCGATCACCGCCCAGACTAAAGACTAGCGATCTCTGTTGGTACCACGAGACGTACGGTGATCACGCTAAACGATGCCGATCACCATGTAGCCGTCGTGGTAACAAACGTTTAAACTAGCAGGCCGGCGTGTTTTAGCGACGACAGCCACAGGCCAGTCAAACAACAGTCGCCTTTTCTTTCTAAAGGATTCGACCTCCAAAATGCACTTCTTAATCGATACAGGAGCAGAAGTTAGTGTCATCCCGCATTCGGTAACGGATGCGCGATCAGAAGCTGGCACTACACTCCGAGCTGCAAACGGTACGCCCATTAGAACTTTCGGCCGTCGACTGTTGAGTCTAAATCTCGGTCTTCGACGTGATTTTCGCTGGGTTTTCCTTGTAGCTGATATTCCTTTCCTATTATTGGTATCGATTTCCTCCGACATTTCGATTTGCTGGTCGATGCACGTCGATCGCGTCTGATTGATACCTCGACAAAACTCAATGTTCGGGGTAAACCATCACATACGGCTGTGATCAGTCCAATGCTATCCAATCCCGTAGTTTGCGAGCCTTATGGGAAACTTTTATCCGAATTCCCTCAACTGGTCCGCCCCGCTAACGAACTACCGGCCGTGACGACCGACGTCGCGCATCACATTGTCACACGAGGGCCGCCAGTTCGAAGTCGTCCACGCCGTTTAGCTCCAGATAAGCTCAAAACAGCCCGAGCCGAATTTGAGCATATGCTTCAGCTCGGCATTATCCGTCCGTCTAATAGTCCATGGGCTTCGCCGTTGCACATGGTACCTAAAAAGACTGATAACGACTGGCGCCCATGTGGCGACTACCGAGCATTAAACAACACAACCACTCCCGATAGGTATCCAATTCCTCACATTCAGGACTTGACGGCAAACCTATCAGGAATGCGAATATTCACAAAATTGACCTAGTGCGAGCTTATAACCAGATTCCTGTAGCCCCCGAAGACATCTCCAAGACAGCTGTCATAACACCGTTCGGACTTTTCGAATTTTTACGCATGCCGTTTGGTCTGAGCAACGCTGCTCAGACTTTCCAACGTTTTATTCACGACGTGTGTCGTGGACTGGATGGTGTTTATCCGTACTTGGATGATATCTTAGTCGCTAGCTCATCGCAGGAAGAACATTGCGCGCACTTGCGTTCATTTCTATTTACAGCTGCCGCAAAAAACAGCTATCGCCAATATAGCATCGCTGTCACATCATCATCCGTCCGCTCCTTTAGCGCTAACTGTGGATGCATCAGACGTGGCTGTAGGAGCGGTCCTGCAACAGCAACTCGGTGACGACTGGTGCCCACTAGCCTTTTTCTCTAAACGTTTACAACCAACTGAGTCGCGGTATAGTGCTTTCGGAAAGGAACTATTAGCGGTATATCTCAGCATCCGCCATTTTCGACATGTCCTTGAAGGCAGGATTTTATCGTCTTCACAGACTCGGTTGCTAACTGTTGTATACGCGTCAAGGCCGCCTGTGTGTCCCACACTCGTGTTAGGACTCAAGCTGCGTTCTGATTGGTCGCGCCTTCAACGACCAACGATCATTCGTCCACGCACATAAGAATGAGGCTACCGCTTGGAACAATATAGTTGTACTACTGAGTCACGTGTTCTCTCTACCGCTGTTACAGCCTGTTGGGCTACTGTTGACAGCACCCGAATACGAATACAACACTGCGTCGCGTTAAACGAACCTGTCCGATGAATTCTAATCTGCAACCTCCGGAATCCTATTGGCGTGATGCTGCCATACAGCCAACCGAAAGTGATTGGACACAGTGGAAAACTACATTTACAAAGTACTTGGATTTGCTACTGATTGATACTACTTTCAGTGAGAGCCTGAAGTTAAAGCTGCTTCGTCATTTGCTGGGCAATGAAGGACAACGTCACTTCGACGCACTTGACTTGCAGTCAGAAATTTCGTTAAACGATGCTCTCGTTATACTTGACCAGGAATGGGGTGCAGAACGGACGTATTCACAGAAAGATTCGGGTTGAAACAGGACGCTGTGGAACCGTTGGAGCAGTTTACAGCTCGTCAAGTAACGCAAGCGAGCCAAGATACTCCTGGTGACGACTCGCCATCGTTATTGACAGAACACATCTACTCAGTACCTAATTCTACTTTCACTGGGAAGCAACAGCACGGGTTTTCAGAGCCCAAGCTCCTTCACCGGACATCGAACGGTGGCCAATTGTGCACACCGGCGTACGACAACTACTGAGATGGAATTCGATTCCGCTCCTCCGATAACACAACCGCGCCCGATTCCTCTGGCCAAACAGGAATCAATGACTGCTGTCATAGAGGAAGTGTTTTCGAACGAATTGGTCGAACAAATCGACAGTTCCAAATGGGTTCACCCATAGTCACGGTGCTACAAAAGGGCGATACGATACGAATATGCGATGACTGGGAGGCGGAAAATAGACAGATTGTGTTGGCTAAATTCATACTCCCAACGGCCGATGAGCTACTGGTCAAGATGGCTGACGCTCAGTTTTTCTTAAAGACGGATTTAAGGAAAGCATTCTTCTACATGCCGTTAACGTCGGAATCCAAGTACCTTACAGCCGATGGACTTTTCCACCGTTGGAAACGTCGTCGTGCCTACCAGTCAACCTACAGAAAACTAGCATCAGCAGTGCAGCCTGGGGCATTCGTCCGTTTGAAAGAGCGGCAAGCGAGCAAAGGTCAACCGGCACTGTCGAGACCGATTGGAATAGCTCGGACCTGTGGACCGGGAACGTACGAGCTTACAACCGGCCGCAAGGTCAACTGCCAGACAGCTCTACACAACTCTGGTGCAAACAGACGCACACAAACTACCACGTCCACGCTGTGATCCCCGACACACCAACACAACGTCGATCAGTCCGTCACCAGGCCCAGACCACTCGCTACGGTTTTGGCCCGGCTTTCGAGTTAAGACGGAGGTGGTGTATACGCGTCAAGGCCGCCTGTGTGCCCCACACTCGTGTTAGGACTCAAGCTGCGTTCTGATTGTGTCCGTACCTATGGTCCTACAGTTCAGCCCAGAGAATGTTGGAGAGAAGAAGCACGCACGCATATACCGATAATAGGAGAACTGCTAAAACCCCAATCGCCGAACGAAACCGAAGTGCACGACGATTTGAGGAGACGAATGCTAACCCAAAAGCGATACCACGACAAAGAAGCCCGTGACTTACCAGTTCTACAGTTGGTCGACAAGGTGTGGATAGAGTGCGTTCCAGAAAATCCCCAGCGATGGATAGAATGAGTGGTGATGAGTTACTGCGGTTGTTGGTCATACGAAGATTTCGGACGAATATTGAGGCGGAGGAATCGAGTGCATTTGAGAAAATGAATAACATCGGATGAAGGGTATCTCCCACAAAGAAGGAAGCGTTATCACGTACCAGGAGTGGATTATGCTACGAAAAAAGGAAGGATGTAAAGGGATTGGATTGGACAAACACATCGATACGAAGTCAACCAGTGATTCGCAGAAGGCTACGGCCAATCAGTGTCGACAACGCGAACAGACTGGCATGTCAGCATAGCAGGATAGCATGCAGTCCTAGTATCGGATTTTGTTGTAACAGGCATCGGAGTAGAACAAGTTGTTTAGATACGTCACATGTTAAAACAAACGAGCTACAGGCGGAGTCGAGCCGAACAATACGAAAGCCGAGTCGTCGGCACCAATTGTAATTTTTCACTTTGTTGATGCACCGTATCAATAAAATAACCAATAGAAACTAATTGAAACTAATATTTGCTTTGTGTTGATTTCGTTCCGGAAGGTAGCGAGTTTTCAAGCATGCCGTATCATCCACAGACGTACGGGTTGACGGGGCCGTTCAGTCGTACAGTGATGGAATAGCCGAACGGTAGAGGCAATACTTGAGAAGAAGGACTGCCAGACGTGCTGGTTGGATACCGCACGACGAAGCAGCAACAACACATTGTTCAGCATTTGGGCTTACAGACGAGAGGAAGCCAAGAATTCTCTTGGATGTCTGTGTGTCCAGAGACAGAGAGGGACAATTATTACCGCAAGAACGACGATATCTGGAACACCGTGCGCTTGAATGGACAAAAGAAAACAGCGCCAAGGTAAACAAAATACGATGTGAGGACAAAAGGTCCATAATTGG
>LOND01003461.1:0-12071 GCA_014220965.1 Paragonimus kellicotti | reverse complement strand
TCAGCTGTTTGCAGTACGTGGGCCCTTTGAAGTTGTATGCTCTTCGTAACTATGACCTGCTTTTATCTTCTTGACTATCTGGCAATTGAGCATCAACGTGATCCACTGGTGTATTGCTATCCATGGTAATAATTATCTTACATAAGTGATGTTCACATTACGGTCATCACCACCCCAATAGATTGGTGTGACAGTTACATTCTTGACGTCGATGTCTGGCCTTCCTATTCAGATGGGATATATCAAATGATCCAGCAGCCTCTGATACTCCTCTAAACATTGTGCTGGCAACATACTCTGATTTGATTACTTTATTGTCTATCGCGGCTAATGGTGTAATCTTGCCTCTTGTTCCCCCCTCCCTCAGTCTCTATCTTCGTAAAGGTCGGGGTGAGACGAGGATTTGCAAAATCTACGATAGTCCATGTCTTCCCGAATCGGAGGCCATGTATGCCATCTTGCCGGATGGAATTGGAGATGCCAAGGATTAGGACAGTTGGCTATTTTTATTGACCTTGGCTTCCTCTGAGATTCCATCTTTCTTTCTGCTTCCGGCTGGAAAACTGTTTATTTTTCTTCTTATTCCATTTTTGTGTTGAATTGAACAGTTTTGATAAAACACACTGTTTATGGACTTTTATACGTTGTTCATCATTCTCCGATGTAAATATATGCTTGCACAATGCCTTTTTGACTGCTGTTTGCCGTTGGTTAGCCAACTATTGTAATGTTGTGCACTTAATGCAATGCGGTTGTGACTACGTTGCTCCTCTGTGAAGTCGACGGAGCTCAGTGTTGTTCTTTGTTAAATCTGGAGTGTAAATTTGTGTTGTGCTATAGAAGTGTGCGCTTCGTTCTGTTCAAATCGGTCACGTATTCCTTTTGTCATGCTATTTCTATGGGGTATCACGACGGACCTGTTGCAACTCGCCAACTGTTTGTCGCCTATCCTGTTGGCACTGCTGATTTACACAAAGGAACATTGTCGTAAAGCTCCGCTTTTTATTAGCTGAAGCAGAGTTTCAAGTCATCTGGGGGGACGAGCCATGCATTATAATAATCCATCTTCATCAGCCTTTATGAGAAGACTGAACCAACGCACCTTTTTCGACGAGTGCTTATATCTAGTCCCAACCGGAGTCCAGTACACTAGTGTTATGACTTAAGGTTTTTTCTTACCAAGGCCACCTCCATATAAATATTTTTGCTTCCTCCCCTGTTGCAATCCAAATTGAAAGGAACTATGGTAGATAGCAGGTCTTCGGGCAACGTCAGCTCGCGAGTGTTATCATACTTTGCCTTGTTCTCAGTTCTCTAAGGTTTGATTTATCGTTGCTTCATGAGTGGAATTGCATATTTTTCGATGTCGTGTTCAGAGTTGTTGGACTTGGGTAGGGGTTTCGCAGTGACTTTGTAGCAGGAGCAATGACCGAATAAATTGGCATTATCATCTAGCGGACAACTGCATCATGCATGTGATCAATTCCAATGTTAGGTCTCTCATTCCCACGCCATAAATTCACATCTGCCGTGGACATCGATAATGACGGGATGTACAATCGCTATTGTTAAAACAGCTGAACAAACTAAAAATCACATCCGTTTTCACAGTAGTTATGAGAATACCTGATTAATGCGATGTTAGTATTCCGCGAACCCGTGGAGCGCTGTCAGTCTGACGGGGTGAATCTAATCCGTGTTATGGGGAGATGCGGACACTAACAGAACCAATTATACGCTGGACTGTTTTCCTCAGTCGTTTTTCAGGTATGCTCCGACCCCACCCTTTAGATTGTTGGATGGAGGTCAAGTGTACCTTCGGATGTAAACGTTTTGCAGACTGAAAGCAATAACCTTACCATTCACAATACGCATGAGTGGTATGTATCGTGGTTATATCCTACTTTCACGTTTTGCTGTTGCAATTGCTTGGTGGTCATTCTGATTAGGTGTGCTTATGTCCTGCCTATATTTTCACTGCAATCACGTGGCCGGTCTGCTGCATACAGGTAGATCTGACTTGGCTTTGGTTTCGGGTCATTTGTTTGGACTGCCTTGACTGTGATATCGTGTGCGTGCACCACCAATACAACTATTGCGGTGCATATTTTTTGATGTTGAATGCGTTGAAGCCTGTTTTGTTTGTACGGGTATGCAACAAACTAAGATAATTCGCTTATATATTTATAATTCGACGGTTTTTGCATGCTGTACCGTTTTTAATGAACTGTGGACAACCTTTTCCAAGACTGGTTTCAGACTTTTCTCGCGCTCTCAGTAAACCACCTCTTCCGATCTGCACTTTTACCACGGATTCCCGTATTTCGAGAATCCACTTGTCATAGGTAATATTTTATCTCAATCCACGTTGTGCTTTTGGTCACGGGTCTTCCGTTAATTTCTGCTCTAGCTCACCTTTTCCGTCTGCCCTCACTTACGCTGCCTGGGGCCAACTTTTCAGTTCTGCTCAATGTTGCTCTTAAGGATAACGATTTATTATCCGATTTCCAGTTGAGGTTCATTATTACCTGATCTTCAATACTCATTTTAACCTGGCGGTGCATCAACGTCAAACCCCGCTTTTGTGGCCCTCATTGTCCGGACCGTATTTGAATGTTTAGCGGGCTTGGAAATATACTGAGCGCCTCAAGTTATTAGAGGCATTCGTTGGTGTTTTTGTGTGTGAGTCGACAGGCGTTATAGGAATGACTACGTGGCTGAATGTTTCGGAGAACGTCCGAGATCAGTAGACATAACATTAACTATTGCAATTTAAGTTATGTGCTTGGTGTACTTCCAACTTTTCCACCTTTAAGATAATTCATGTACTAGAAGTAGTTTACGATCCTTATCGAAGTAGTATTAGTCACCTTGCTTATAAGCGGACATTTGATATAAACAATTCAGCGTTACATGAGATTCTTATGAGTATTGTTATGGTTTTTTTATCCTGTCAGTTTGACTACTGTGATCTCTGATTGTGATGTTGGTGGATTTTATTGGGATCAACATGGTTTCAGCTTTTATGAATACATGCAGTTGTTTATCAACCCTGGGGTAAAGCCACGGTTGTCTATTTTCAGATGGCGAACAACTGTTTACCAAATTACTTCATTCTGAATAGATCAGCAGGACTGAAGATGTTATGAAATTTTCAGCAGATTGTGACAGAATAAAAACAAAAGATCGACTAAATGAAAAATTCCAGCACCTCAGTGTGCCTAAGAAACGAGTTGCCGAAATAATACACAACCTATCAGACCATCAATTGACATCCGGCCTGAAGACTGTTCTGTTAAAAGGATCTAAAATTCAATTATACAAACTCATCCACAACAGAATTCATTGCATCATTTGAGTCAGGATCAAAACGCACTGATCTGAATTAACAAGTATAACAGTGTTGGGACAAAGACATATCAACAATTGACCAGTCGGAATCCAACAAATTATCTTAACAAGCTAATGAAAATAAAGCGCTGATGACACTTAGGAAGAACGACCAGATTGTCATCCTACCAACAGACAAAGGGAACGCCATAGCCATATTGAATAGACAAGATTATAAAGAAAAAGTGAACGACCTTTTAAAAGACTCCGCAACGTATGAACATGTCACAGGAGAAGTCTACAAAAGGTCTGAGGACTCGAATCACCAAAATTGTGACAGGTCTCAAGAAAAAGAAATCGCTTACAGAAGAACAAGCCAAGTACCTTAGACCTGTTGAGGGACCAGTGCCACGATTATACGGGCTACCAAAGGTCCACAAAGATCAGGTACCATTGAGGCCAATCGTTGCATTTAGAACGTCCCCGGACTACCAGTTAGCGAAATTCCCCTTTCGTATTCTCGAACCATGTCTGCTCAAGACAAGCATGATTTACTGAGACAGATTAAGGGCCTTCAGTTGGAAGAAGACGATGCACTGGTTTCTTTCGATGTTACGTCGCTTTTCACTAACATACCGAAGAAACTTGCGATAGAAAGTTTAAGCTCCTGATAATGAAGACGACAGCCTCCGCAGTAGGCCGAAGCTTTCTCCGGAAGAATTGTTTCAGTCAATGGGGCTCTGCATGGAAACTTACAATATGACAGTGGAGTGTAAACACAGAGCAGAAGCACACCAGTGGGCTCACCTATACAGAGGTTGCTTGCAGACGTCGTAATGTAGTGTTTTGAATCTGAAGTTGTTTAGACATTCAAACCAAAAGTGGTTTTGATATGTGGATGACACATTTGTTGCTTTATCCCGGACTCAGTTCCACAGTTGTTTGAATACCATAACAGATAGAATAAATTTTACACGCGAAGAGGAAGAAAATTCACACCTGGCGTTTCTCGATGTATCGGTCATAAGAAGACCTGATGGCAAGCTTGAAACCACTGTCTATCGTAAACCGACAACAACTGATGTCATTCTCAGGTTCGATAGCAATCATCCAGCCTGTCAACTTAAAAGCTGCGTGCGAACATTATTTCGACGTGCAGACACGCACTACAGCTCATCCGAACTCTGAAGACCAGAAAACCTGTTCAAACTGTTCACTTCTAATGGGTACCCTAATAGCTTCATAAAGGCATCTATCAGAGGATTCACAAGAACTGAACGTACAGAACCCAAAACGCGAATGACTGCCATATATTCACGGCACATGTGAAACAGCATATAGGACGCTGCAGCCACTGAGCATACAAATATCTTGAACAAAATTCAACACTCCGTCAGCTTTAGTGAATGCATGGGATCGTCTGGAACCGCATGGACAATCCGGCATGGTATACGCGATTCCATGTCTCGGGTGTGACCAATGGTATGTGGGAGAGACAGGCAAACAACTGCGCACACGCGTGCACGAACACAAATTAGCGATGCGGCGAGCCGACCCTAGATCACAACTGTGGCACCACTGCGCGGACACAGGTCACGAGGTCAACATAGATCATGCGAAAGTGGTCGCACGGGCAAAGATGAAAGGGGAACGGCTTTCACTACACGCTCTCTGTTTTCCGGGGTCATTCAATCGACACGTAGATATACACAGCCCCCAAGTCGGCATCGTTGACGCGCGGCGTTGACTAGCGAAGACTGACCGAAAGACGAACACGGTGTTTGATACCGGATCTTAGTATGGGCTTGAAACGTGTAGTGATTGTAATTCATGACTGAACATTGTGTGCTATTGTTGTTTTACTGCATGAATAATTACGTTGTACATAATACTGATTACATTACGATTTCGTTGACTAACATGTTGCGTTATTACTACTGCGTAGAAACTAGCTCTGGGTTTGAGCTAAGTACATTTCCGATTACTATTACGTATTCCAACTACCACAACTGACGTCGCGGTCAGTATATTTCTTATGATGGATTTTGCAATTTGGAAAATCTGAACATCCACTCAAGTTCACGGGAAATCGAAGATTACCTGGAACGCTTTGAAATTTGGTGTATTACCCGTAAGATATGAAAGAGGAGAGAAAAATACCAAATTTCCTCGGTCAGTAGCGCGGATGCGTATGCCTTGATTTACGAGAATCTGTGCGCAAAGAATTGCAATCCATGTGTGATAAAGGAGTAATAACGCCTGTTGACTCGTCAAACTGGGCGACTCCAATAGTGACCATTAAAAGCTGATGGGATTACACCGAGAATTTGTGGTGACTACAGGTTAACGTTGAATACACGCCTACTACAACGTACGTGCACAACAGAAGAACCCGAGGATGTACTGTATCGTTTGTCAGGTTCTGAGGTCTTTTCAAAAATCAATTTAAAAGATGCTTATCTACAAATACCACTTGATGAAGTATCAAGCAATTTGACTGTGATTACTACACCATTCGGACTGTATCGATACAATTTTCTACTTTTGGTTTGAACGTTTCGCCAGCTGTATTCCAGGATGTCATGAATACAATTACTAAAGACTTAGATGGTATCGAAACCTATCAAGATGATGTTATTGTTCATGCTCCTGATAAGCCTACCCACGAGTTTCGCCTCATTCCCCTGTTGGAACGATTTTTGAATTCAACGTGCCCATTATCCCGAAGAAGTGTAATTTGTTTCGTTTTTTCTTTCTCATGCCTTGGTTACATTGTTGATAGCAATGGTTTCAAGCCAGATTTACAACGCTTAGCTCCATTAGTGAATGCACCGTCACCAACTAACCTTCATGAACTCCGTTCTGTTCTGATTGCATGCCATTACTGCTCACGTTTTATTCCAAACTTTAATCTATATGGTACTTCTATGTTCGATGTGTTACCCATCAACAATTTTTCTTGGTTCACTAACCACGAAAAAGTGCTTCCTACTTGATTCCTTCATCTTTAAACTACTGCTGCTTTAAAACTGTAGCTACTATAATAAATGATATTTTTGATAGTCGCATTCACCTGTACACTTTTGATTTTTTACCTACTTTTGTTTTAGTCAAGCCATCCCTTTTGTAATATCCGTCCCGGGGCTAAAATCACAACTCGCTCCGTGCCTCGCTAGCTTGACGTGCTTTCTCTGTACACTATTTTCCAGGGTCGATACTAATACACGAGGGTCAACGCGCTGAGTCTTTGTTTTTCATTGTCGATTGGTTTTCGATAGTGAGTACAGACTGGGTATTATTCTGTTGGACTAGTTCCAACAATTGGTGAGCCCGTAATTTTCGAACGTTCCGCTACAGTCGTTTCTTGTGTCTTGGTGAGTTCGTTCCTTTGCATACTTGTTATTTTTCTTGACGTACGCGTAATCAGTTGTTTTTCTCTGTTCGTGTATACGTCCAAGATATATTCATTTATATATTTTCTCAATTCGGTTTAATTAGTTCTTGACAGCTCATAACCGTGTAATCACTACCCAATGTCTGAAACGTTACCTAAGCACGTTGACAGCCCGTTCATTTGTACTAATGCGCTAGTGGTCCCTCCGTTTTGGAAATGGACCCTCTTCTGTGGTTTGTTTACTTAGAAGCAGAATTTTACAACAACGGAATTTTGTCTGATCAAACAAGATTCTGTCAGTTGTTAGCCAGGCTTCCGAGTGAAGTCACAATACAGCTTCGCGATGTTATAGTAAGCCAACCGATAGAGCATAAGTACGATACCCTAAAAAAGGCAGTTATCAATCGGGCGACACCCTCTGAAAAGACCCGAGTGCAACAACTTTTCACGACCTTAAGCTAGGCGACAAACGCCCTACAAAATTGCTAGCAGAGATGCAGCAACTCGCACATGGACGAATCCCTCATCAGGGAGCTCTGGCTTAGCAAATTACCAGAAGAAACGCAAGCAATAGTTTCCGTTGCTCGTTCACAGACTCTTGCCGAAACAGCGAAAATCGCTGATCAAGTAGTGGAGCGTTTTCAACCGCTACTGAGTTGCTTGAGTGTACCACACCCTAGTCCACGTCCGACAATAGGCACGCGCGTTTCTGACAGTGTGGTTAACACAAAACGTGGTCCAACAGGCATTGAGGCTCTAAAAGCAGAAATCACAGCTTTGCTTCAAGCCGTTCCTCAGGTTGCCGACCTGGCTTATCGCCCAGGCGACACACACCGCGGTCAAAAACTGACTGCTGTTGGTACCACGAACGTTTTGGCAACCGAGCCAAGCGATGTACTGAACCCTGCACCTATACGTCACTAAGGCGATGCAAACTCAACAGCCGAACTTTACCGGCAAACAATGCCGTCGGCGCTGACTCTCTGTCGTCTCATCCTCGTGAAGGATGTAGAACCGGGACACACGTTCCTGGTTGATACTGGGGCGCAGGTTAGCGTGGTTCCGTCCATGCAGCCCACAGCTCCTGTGCTGCAAATGGAACTCCTATAACCGCATATGGGCAGCGTTCTTTAACTCTTAATCTAGGCCTCCGGCGGACATTCAGATGGGTGTTTAAGATCGAGGCGCGACCTTTTGCTATAAATCAGGCCATCGAATTTTCTTCGCATTATTACCTGCTGGTTGCTACGAGACGCACCTTTAATGTTCCAGCCATCAAACTAAGTGTGCTGGCAAGCACACAACAGCTGCCGGGCCATTACACCTAATTCTTTTTCATTTTAGTGATTATATACTTTAAATTTTATATTTTTTTAAAATCTAAATAAATTTTTTTAAATTTATATAAGATTATAATCTTTCATAATTATATTATGAATTTTTAAAATAAAATAATAAAACATCAATCTATTAATGTAAATAAAATATAACAACAAAATAATAAAATATAAAAGCCTCCCGTCCGCCGTCCCTAGGAAATTATGTGATCTCTTCACTGAGTTTCCACAGCTCGTTCGCTCATCGAACGATATTCCAAAAGTGACCTCTAGTGTCACTCATCACATCCGCACTAAGGGACCCCCGTCTCCTGCACGGCCTCGCCGGTTGGCTCCCGACAAACTTAAACTCGCCAGGGCAGAGTTCGAGCACATGCTTGAACTCGGGATAATACGCCCTTCCGAGAGTCCATGGGCCTCACCGCTGCATATGGTCCCTAAAAAGTCAGGTGATTGGCGCCCATGCGGTGATTACCGCAGGCTCAATAAAGCAACCGTCCCTGACAAGTACCCGATCCCGCACATGCAGGATTTAACTACTTGCTTACATGGAAAAAGCATATTTAGCAAGATAGATTTGGTACGCGCTTATCACCAGATCCCGGTAGCCAAAGAAGATATACCCAAGACCGCAGTTATCACCCCTTTTGGCCTTTTCGAGTTTCTTCGAATGCCATTTGGCTTGAGCAACGCAGCTCAAACTTTTCAACGCTTCATTCATGAAGTGACTCGCGGTTTGGACTTTGTTTACCCCTATCTGGATGATATTTTAGTTGCTAGCTCTTCAAAGAGGAACACCTTACGCATCTTCGCACCTTACTCGAACGTTTGACCCAACATGGCGTCACAGTTAATTCCACTAAGTGCGAACTAGGTAAGGCCACAATAGAGTTTCTGGGTCACAAGATCTCAGTAAAAGCCATCCGTGAATACCCTGAGCCAAATTCCTTCAAGCAACTTCGTCGTTTTAGTGGTCTGGTCAACTACTACCGACGTTTCATACCTCACTGTGCGCATATAATGCAGCCAATGACCGATCTCCTCCGTGGAGGTGAACGCAAATTCCAGTTCACCGAGGCTGCGCGCACTGCGTTCGTTGAGCTCAAGGATGCGGTCGCCGACTTAGCTCTTCCTGCTCATCCTGATCCGAAGCTAAGATTGCCATCGTAACCGACGCCTCTAAAAAAACAGCTGTCAGTGCTGTATTACAGCAATTCGGTAATAAGCAATGAC
The DNA here is from genome assembly GCA_014220965.1 of Paragonimus kellicotti. Lineage (NCBI taxonomy): Eukaryota > Metazoa > Platyhelminthes > Trematoda > Plagiorchiida > Troglotrematidae > Paragonimus > Paragonimus kellicotti. The sequence continues at coordinate 2,777 of LOND01003461.1, read as the reverse complement.
AACCCTTAGCTTTCTTCTTTAAACGTTTACAACCTGTGGAATCCCACTATAACACGTTCGGTAGAGAGTTATTGGCCATTTATTTAGGCATCCGCCACTTCCGGCATTCGGTAGAAGGCAGGGCTTTTACGGTTTACACCGATCACAAACCGTTAATCTACTCTTTAAACGCTTCATCCGACAGGCATTCCCCAAGGGAGGTTAGGCACCTGGACTATATCTCTCAGTTTCACGACTGATATACGACATGTCTCAGGTACCTAAAACACAGTCGCTGACGCTCTTTTTCGCGTCCATAACCTCAGCACACCTGTTGACAATGGCATTGATTTTGCAGCCATGGCTGCCGCACAAGCCACTGATCCTGAGATCGAGCATCTTCGTCAAAAGAGCTCTCTCACAATCCAACCAGTACCTCTGACATCTTCGGAGGGAACGATCCTCTGCGACACTTCCCAGGGCACACCTCGCCCTGTAGTGCCTGCTTCTTTTCGCCGCGCAGTGTTTAATACACTGCACAACCTGCCTCATCCTGGCATACGCGCTTCAGTTAAACTTGTCACTGAACGTTTCGTATGGCCTAAGGTAAACCACGATGTCCGCAATTGGAGCCGTTCTTGTCTCCAATGCCAGCGTTCCAAAGTCCACCGTCATACAAAAGAGCCAACCCCGGCACTTTCCCTTCGCCAGACGCACGTTTTCACCATATGCACGTCGATGTGGTGGGCACCTTACAACCCTCAAATGGCTCTGTTTATCTGTTGACGTGTGTTGACCGTTTCACAAGATAGTCTGAAGCCATACCGCTACCTAACTGCTCTTCAGAAACGGTAGCCAGCGCATTCATGGAACGTTGGGTGGCGCAATTCGGTTGTCCAGCAGTGGTGACCACAGACCGTGGATCGCACTTTGAAGGACATTTCGCAGCTCTCGTAAATACGCTAGGGTGCAAGCACATTCGTACTACGGCTTACCATCCGGCAGCAAATGGGATGGTTGAACGTCTTGATCGTCAACTAAAAGCCGCTCTAAGTGCCCATGCTAATCCTTCGTGGAAAGGGGCACTTCCACTAGTTTTCTAGGACTGCGCAATACAGTCAAAGAGGACTTAAACGCTACCGCAGCCCAGCTAGTTTTTGGTTGCACGCTTAGGTTACCAGGTGAACTCGTCTCACCCGCACCTTCAACACCGTACGATTACGGTAGCTACACAGCTCGCTTGGCGCACCATATGCGAAAGCTACGCCCGGTGCAGCCTAGAGAACAATCATCAGCTGTGCATGTGCACGCTAAACTGTCCCTCGTGTACGCACGTTTCCCTTCGTACGGATGACCTCCGTCGACCTCTGCAGCCCCCATACACCGGCCCCTATCGCGTCCTTCGCAACAGACGAAAACCTTCACCATTAGCCGCAATGGCAAACGCGAGGTAGTTTCTGTCGACCGGCTGAAACCAGCATTTATGGAGGAATCATCAGCCTCACTCCCGTCGACAAGTAACGTTCCTCGCCGTGAACCCCCGGTGTCAGCAAAGACTGTTCCGTCCCCCCGGAACCCCCTACAAACTCCCGCGCCCAACTCTTGCTCCCTCTCCCTTCATGCATAATCCGTCTGGTTACGGAGCTTCGCAACACTGTACCTCTGCAGAGTATGTTAACGTTTCTTACTTTTGGAAATGACGCTCTATTTTTTAACATAACCTACGCATATTCTTACTCATCGTTTTTGTCCTGCTGCTCTTCTGAGTTATGGTATGTATGGAAATAGCGAATAAACAGAAATACGCTAAAAAACTATAGGAAAGTGGCGCATAACAAAAAACTATACGGAACAAAAATTTATTTGGACACCTAAGCATTTGCGTTACCAGGTCCGCAACCCAAGACGGCGTTGTTCTGGACCAGGTTTATTCGTATGCTAACCCACTTCTTTCTTGAGTCTATCAACTTTAGACAGCAACACGAGAAGAGCAAACCGAACGCAGCCACGCTCAGAATCGCAGGGTCCGCAAAATCCTCGAACGTGAAATTACTTAGTAACACGGATTCGTTGACATGGTGGGTTATCCATTTCCCCCTGTCAGGCGGGTACTTCACGTGTTTTTCTCCGTTCCAGACTATCCGAACACGGTGCGTGGAGAGGCAACTTCCAACTACTTATCGTACAGCACATGAAAAAACCTATCCCCCTTTTCTCTCAGAGTTTTTTAGGGTTGGACAGCCCGCTGCGATAGAAGAAAGAAACGCACCAAAGACTGTATAATCTAAATAAATGAATTTTTGCGATGGGGTCACCGTTAGGCCCGCTGTTAGCAGATATCTTCATGGCAATGTTAGAAAGGACTACACTTCGTGGGTTTATTGACAGAAGCGCTTTCTACAAGAGGTACGTGGACGACATCATCTGTGTAGTTGACGAAACTGTGGATCTGGATAGCTTGCTTGCTGAGGCGAACACAGCACACCCTAATCTCAGTTTTACACTTGAGGCCGAGAAAGATGGACGAATATCCTTCCTGGATGTGGCATTGAATCGTCGTGCAGACGGTTCAGTTCAGAGGGGTATTCACAGGAAAGGTACTTGGAACGGCCAGTAAACCAACTTTTTCAGTTACGTACCCCTCAAACAGAAAAGGATCCTCGTTCATAGTTCAACATACAGAGCTATGAGGATAGGCACTGATGACATGATTGAGGTAGAACTATTGTTTTTACGACGGATATTCGCAGAGAACGCCGATCCTGTAAACTTCGTGGATAGACATATGGTACTGACAG
>LOND01003460.1:12863-23911 GCA_014220965.1 Paragonimus kellicotti | reverse complement strand
AGAATTTGCAAACATTTGTTCTTAGAACCCAGCACGCGTCTTTTCTGTAACGGTGTCAAAAAATATTGACTTCTCTGTTTATGTGCCCTTTTTCGGCTCATCGTTTGCGTAGACAAATCTTGCAGAGGGGCGGCAGGAAAAAATGTTTTTTGTCGATTGGTTAGATCGGGCCTAACGCTAGAGATAAGAGTCCCTTAATCACAGTTCACCGTATTCTCATATGTACTACTCAGGTTGAGTAACCGCCGAATCCCAGTGATTGAAACGCCGACTTATTATTTGTAGCTACTTCTCAGGGTCGATCGACTACATGACATTTATTGAATACCACTCATTCCTCGAGTCTACGTTTCACACTTGGCTGAGCATGCCGATCATCTGGATCAAAATGTTGCAATTGATGAACAGGTGGAAAGCCAACAGCGGGGTAACAATTTTCAAACTAGTGGTTAGATCGAACATGTTGAGAAGCAAATGCGAAAGATTCATTGACAGCAGGAAAACTGCCAACATGAAGTGTGATGGTGATTTAGTCCATGTTTGAGCTATCATGCAGTTAACTGGAAAAAGTGACTCGACTTTACCGGATTAAACCGTCAGTGGTTATGGTTAAAATGGCTTACTGCATGCACGTTTACCAAAAAAATTACCCGACAAAAAAGAAGATGTACAAGTTACTGATGCCCTGGTCATCTAGTCTACGAGACTTAAAGTCAACTTACAAAAAAAACACTATCATTTTTAAGTTGAATACACGCTGAATGCGTTACTCATATTTAGATCAACTTCCCACTGTGTTGTGGATAAGGAGTCCAGTTCAACGAAGCGGTAGGGGAGATGACTTTCTTCTCGGAAAATCAGTTAGTCAAAGAATGAGCGGTACTAAACAAAGGTCACCTGAGCTTTTGATGTTGTTACGTGAGTGTGCGTACGTAATGTGTAACGAACCAGGAAAGAGAATCGTGTCTTTTCATCTAGAAGTAGACTAACCAGAGCTAACGGATCTTAATCGTCAGTACGTTCACGAGCATGCAATTCTGATCAGTGAGAACTGACATCTGGAAACCATGTTGTCCCTATTACATTCGGCAAAAATATAATTGAAAATCAACTTATCACGCACTCTAGTTGACTTATTTGAATAGGTGGACAACAGTGCCCGAAGGCGGCCAAGTTTGCGAGGGAGGTACTGATCAGGGTATACATTAAAACATTTCGTGGTTCGCGAAAGGTCAACATCTGAAGTTGACGGATTCTTGTTCTCTTATGTCGGTTTTGGGGTTCTTGTAAACTCTACCTGGCCAGTGTGTTGTAGCGAAGTTGGAAGCAATACCCACTGGGTTGCAGGTAAGCGAACCAAAACCGACTGATTCTGAAGCATCTCCTGTGAAGAGCCACGGACTTACTTCGATATCACAGTTTGCCCAGGACTTATGAGTACACTGGCAATCGAAAGGTTTTAGGACATTTTGTTATACAATTTGAACGTTGTACTACTCTTATGTGTAGAATGTTGGTACTTTGCATCTGTCAAAAGCTTAGAAACTGGTGTTGGTTATGTAAGCATATCGACCTTTTTGCAAAAGCACATAGTCAGAGATTCATTGCAATCTAGTTGACAAATCCTCACTTGAAATGCTCTGCAATCTAGTCTGGTAAGCCAGTCGTGTTGCATGGCTATCAGCTTATGTTGTGATCGTATCTGAACAGAATCTAACGGAAACGACTGAGGATGTAGTTTGAAGTTGCATTGTCCAACTAATGTGTACGTCTGGTAGGTGTTGGAATATGTACCCGCTGAAGACAGCCGCGACAGATGACCTCTAAAAGAGGTATCACATCAGTTCTCTAAGAACGCAGAAGACATACAGACGAATCAGAAAGATTCAGCAAGCTCCACTTTTAACTTACGTAACCAATCGTAGATGTTGCGTAACTGCACACAGAATTATATTACCACCCAGAGGTGAACGACTTTAAATCTGTCCCTATAAAGTATATGGGACAGTTAAGTCGGCTTACTTTAACCACTGGGCGGTCGCACTGCATGACACTCTTGGCGTTAGATTTTCGGATAATTCAGGTACTTTATTTCAATTACGATTCGAGATATTTCCCACCAGATTTGTACCTGGTGAGAGTGTATGCCACAATAGTCTGACAGCAGTGTTATTTCAGAAATGTACCAATTGTTGTAGGACGATTAATGGTGCGGTACTATCTATTGGGTTGGTAAATAACAACAGCATACAATTCGATGAAGCAGCTCGATGTCATTGCCAATCTGACGGTGGCACCGCTAACTGCAGCCACAGTTAACCAGTAAGTCAAACTTCCAGTTAGATAGTCACGACAGATGAGATCTTATGTGTACAAAACACAAGTATTTCAGACTAGTGACCCCGTGGGTCACATTCGGCTCACCATAACATGAAGTTTACATAAGGCATGTGTTACATACGAAGCTAAAAATTCGGCGACTTGATAAGACTGTCAACAACACACCAGGTCTCTCATCGTGTCAATCGCTTTGAGTTCTTCCCATGTAGCGGCTGCCGCCTATAATGGTTAATGAAGGTTAACGATAGAATTTAATAAGGTATCTTTTTCATTTCGTTTATTCCTGATTACTTCGGTCATCCACTGCATGGCCAGTCAGTCTAGCTCACAAACATTTATCCATTCGCTTACTTTGTTATGACACGGAGTGGCCAATCGTTTGTACAGCCAATTCGTGGGAGTCCTTTTTCTACTGGGCCGTGTTTGTTCCTCTAGCCTTTTACACACTTAAGGGGTCCGGTCACACTGATTGTCTCGCATTTCGTTTCTGAACTTAATAACTTTGGAGCAAGGTTCTGGTTTTGTATTCAGTCTACTTGCACAAGTTATGGCTCGGTATTTTTGCTTTACACAATGTTTCTATCAATATTGCCATCATATAATGTAGAGCGCGGATAGCGTTGCTTTTCTTCTATGGAGAGAACAAGAAAAGTGGTCAGCTAGTGCCGCCTCTTTAGTGAAGAATACGGCAATAGCAAGATGAATTCCTGTGCATGAAATGCCAAGACACCTTTGTGGTTGTGACAGAGCGTAGCTTATAAAGACTTTGTGATCCCAAATATGAATCGAGTTATTTTCGACATACGAATCTATGGTGTTGGGCAACATCTGATTCAATGCAACATAACTTCTTTTAACGGATGTTTTTTATGCAAAGAACAACTGAACAATTAGCTTTAACCAGGACCAATTACAAATTAGCCGAAAGAGAAAACAATTGCTGGCGTGTTTCGTAATGTCATTATGGATTAGGGAAGAACAGATGAGAGTTATGCTCGGTAAAAAGGAGCTGCCCAAAATTTCGCAGCCGTTAGAGTGCTCTTGCCCGTGACGTATAGCTGTAATTGAAAGATAGCAAAGCAGAGGCACTGTCTTCCCATTCTCCAGTAACTTATTATGGTCGAATCACCGAGGAACACGAAATATTGACTAGAGGTACACTGAACTGAAGGAGTGGAAATTCTATTGCATGACCTGACCTGTCTTAACTATGATTCCTAGCCAACAACTCACCGTCCATAGTCAACAAACGCACACTTGTGCATAGTTGCCGCCAAAACTGCATTATATAACATCTTGGAAACACTGAACTGACCGTCTCACAGCATAGAGGAGAGCACAGACAAGACTGGATATCATACAAAAGTGTTTGTTAACCTTCCAGCTCAAAGCTTTCTTCATTATTCCCATAGCCCATTACTCAACCTCATCTGAAAACGAACCTACGGGCTTGTCGCCTTCTATTCTTCAAAGGAGTTTACGTTCACTGAAAGAACTGGGAAACCTCCCACTAGAGGAGTAACTGGGCCCAAAAATGCATATTTTTCGTAGGGAAAGACTGACGATAATCGCTCAGTTCCCAAGTAAGGCAAACACCTTTGAGCAATGTTTGTCTAGAAAATTTTCTACACATCATATCACACGCTAGCAGATTTCATTTCACCGAACAAAGAAGGATTCTCAAGCGGTCGTTAATTGGATCTGGAACACAGAATGGGCAATTTAAATTCTAGGCTGTATTTTGTTGTTCATATTGAAACGAATCTATCATTTTTGTGGACATGAGTAAATCGGGAGTGAACAATAACCCACCAGTCCTTCAGCCCCTGTGCATGAGACAGTCTGCATAACAACTTTCCGGGCATGTTTCCCGATCCACTTCCATAGACCAACAGTTACGCATGTTACTCACAATACTGTTTCAGTGTTTTCAGGTGTAAAATGATGACATGAATGCCCATTAGGTTCTTCCAAAGTTCATTCTAATCTCCAATAAATTGTGCTTTATACTTATGAACAATGCAATAGAACTTGGTCACAGATCAGTATAGAGGCCTGCATGTGGGAGCAGACAATTTTCTTCTCTCCTGCACAAACCTTTGAGTTTTGAAATGTGTAGTGCACTTTTTCATGAGACCCGTTTAGTTTAAAAAACATGCAGTTGTTAACAGGGGCAATCCAACAACATGTTCTGAAAATTAGCTATCTCTGTGATAGCAGTTGCGCGAACATTTTAAGGGGCTGAGAAAAAGAGTTCTGATAATTTGACGAGGAATCGCCTGCCTTGCAAATTTCTTTACAGGTTGTATAGCGCACAGAACTGAGATTGGGCAGTTAATGTTCGATCCAATTTGTTTCCGTCCAAAAACGAAATAATGGTATCACTACACTGAGTACCTGTAAAAGAATGTTCCAATAAGACACAAACATGTTAAAACGTATAATAACAAAGATAGCTGTTATTCAAATAATGTACAATACATTCTGCACAGTGACTCTACCGTTTGAGATTCTGGACCGCATCAGATAATATTTAATGCTCAGGTGTCAAGTCATTTATTATCTGTCACGTTCTGTCCAACTTACTCTCCATTTGATAAATAGAGCTTGACAAATCAATTGTGGGATAGGGTGGACTGCCTAGTTTCGGGCCACAAAACGAGGAAGTATTTTATACAAACGATACAATTAGTCTCAAGGTAACAAATTCAAAACAGATATAATGGTAACCAGCAGCTCCAGAGATGCTCACAGGGAGTTTTTAAGCAAAGAAATGAACTTTTTAATGAACGAAAATACTCAGCTCATTCAAACGTATCGGATACTACATCAAAATTTGATGTCAGTCAAGATTGCATACGTTCCGTGCATCTAAGAGGTACGCGACCCAGGAAAATCTTCACCTCCTTAGCATTTATAAAACACCAAACTGGTTGCTGTCAGTACCGACGTTAACCTATTGAGCTCACTTGCTGATCACAGATGAGGCTGAAGGTGTAATACCATTATTCTTCATGGTCAATCCGACAAGAGATAGCAATTCTTTATATATTTCATGATAGGCGTTTGTGAGTATTTGAAACAAAAGAACGTATATTCAGTTCACTAACATAAAAATCCGTTTGTTTGTCTAACAAGTCGAGAAGTTATGCTAGTAAGATGAGAGTACCAGCAACAGACAAAAGTGTACAGCAGCCCAACTTGTTTGCAGATGAATCATCGAATTAATCAATCAAATGAGTTGGTGAATGAGTAAGTGTTGGTCTGCTTGAAAACTAACAGATGGCCGGAAAATGTTTACGAGGACATTAAAAAACACTTGATTGCCAACTGGTCCTAGACCGATGGGAACAAAACAAAACAAAAGGTAAAGTAAATTGTCAATGCAAGTCTTAGTTACAATACACCTGAAAATTCACCCCTCGGGGTGCATAAAGCACTTTATTGACGTTTAACTACACTTGCTAGTCAACCGTAATATTGTTGTCATAATGATACAATCGACTTGATACAGAGGGTCGTAAGGGAGAACTTTTGACGACAGACGGTGTTGAGTACACGCAGTCTACAAAGAACGAGTAAATTATGTTCGGGATATAATCCATATTTGGGATTGTCCCTAACTAGATTGATTTACTTTAGTGGCTTCAACTTACCTTCCTCATGGTCTTCAGCCGTGTTTGTAGGAAAAAAAGTAAGCTACCTTCCATTCACTTGGTGGCTAGAAGTCGGTCTTTTGTTTTCATTTACTTTAGCTAAAACTATCCCGACAATTTAAAGAGTAAAAGCGATTACTAAATACCCTCCCCCCGAAATAATCGTGGCAATATTCTAACCGGTATATGGTGACAACAAACCACATGCCTTCACAGCCTATGCATACAGCGCTGACTTTTTACAGCGCGTTAAGGCCTGACTTGTAGCATCCAGGTGGCTAACCCCATTTCCTTTCGGTCCAAATTTACTTCTTTATCATCACCATCAAGACTAGTAGTGTGTCGGTGTTTATTACTGATGCTTAACTGTCGTATAGCCATGAGGAAAAAAAGCTAACAAAGAATCAAGCTTCAGTTGAGAGGAAAGCATCATCAGTAAACGAGCTTCCTTACGGTTTCCACCGACCCGTATTACTAAATGTACTTGTTTCACGGCGAAAAAACAGCAGCACCAACGACAGCAATCATGCCCCTGAGCCCGATTGGGCCATCTAACCCTAGAAGAGTCAACCCACACCGAAACTTGATCAAACAGCAAACTCAATCAACATCGAGCATGTAGCCCACACCACGGTAGAAACCGAAAACCACCATCGACATATCAGCTCAGCCCCTCCTACAAACACCTCCTCCATCGTGACACACTCATTAATCTTACATACTAGATAAGTCTTTGTCTAACTCTTCCGCCACCTTACGCCAGTCAGAATCCGACAAAAGTATGCTCACACTAAGTGCCACGCCACCAGTGACATGGCCAGTAATTAACTCAAAAACACATGCCCCAACACCTATCCACGCATTCTACTCACCAAACAAGGGGAGATTCACTCTTTATCGAAAGCAACAACCCAATACACCACAACTATCACACCAACTACTACCTAGCGATATACAAACATCCTACCTAGACCTCTCTTACTACTAATGCTGCTTGCCTGTTTCGGTGAGCAACTCACCAGAGAAATCCGAGACCTAACCGAACATACAACCTATCACTTTCAGCGTAATATAGTGCCTCCACCCACCACCAGCTCATAACTATAGGCGAGCGAAACATGAGACAATTGAACTGATCTCGCACCACGAAGACGCCTCACCAACGACACAAGCGCAACACAACCAAACCACACGAAAACTCATCAAACATTCCAAACAACAAATCAACAAATGACCCCATGATACAAAAGACATTCCTCTAAGTGAAAGAAGCAAACGAAAACATACTCAAATACCAGACAATAAATATCGCAGACAGACCATAATCCATGCAAGATCAACCACCACTGACGGACGGTAGGAGAGTTCGTTGACATAAATCGGACACAGCTCACAATTACTTCCTTCTCCATAGCTCTTTCAGCTAGACCCTTCAGAAAAGAAATACATTCCCAGGGTTAAACTTCTGTTGGAGCTCGTCAGTGGCACACGTACTTACCAGAGCGCTTAGCTGAACTCCGAACATGCTTTCTTGAAGTATCCGAGCTGACCACTGCACCAACGATCTCACACCAATCACGGCATAATTACAGTAGGCAAACTCTCAGTCAGATCCGTCTACGAACAGTGCTGAGGGTGGCAGATCGTTCCATGAAATTGTATTTAGAGTTCAAAGTCCGGCCTTGGCGAACACATATACCAGCAACGATCCCTGTACGGGGAAAACTGGAGCATAGTACTTCGTTTCGATGGGATCTAGCCAAAGATGCACGCGGCATTATGAAAGGTGGGGTCAAATGTGCGTGACATCCACTCTAACCTAGTCCATTTTCCACCACATACCAGTAATCAAAACACTGCCGAACAAACCTGATGTATTTTCGATAATTTTAACTTGATATGAGTACATAATCATGGGTTTTTCAGTTGCATCAAACAGAGCAGACATTGTGTCCCGTCTTCAGACGGTAGAGTAACCTGACCCTACGACATTAGCTGTCCTGGCGGAGTTCATAAGTATGATAGTTCTGTCATGACTAAAGTGAGGTCAAGGGCATTGGGACCGTCAAGGCTGCCGCAGTTCGAATCCTGGCCTTGACTTGGATTTGTAGCATTGACGAGTTCTAACAAGAGGGACACTCATGTGTACTACTACTTTTCAAATTGTTTTGGCTGAAGAGTCTATCTGAATGCAAGAGTTGCGGCCATGTATGAGTGAAGTTCGTTTCATATCATTCAACGTCCCAAACACTTGTCGGAAACTATTCTTCTATACAGGCTATTCTGGCAAAAGTCATTGCGCGGAACGATCGCTGATGACTTGGTGAGGCCCTATAGGTTTATTGCGTGATGTGTAACTTTAAATATACATATAATATACAATATGTATGTTATATAGAATGAAACATACGGAGTCTAGGTTTCGGCATACTTACAAGACCAGACATTGTCAGTCTGTTACAAGTAAGTAGCGCTCTACATCCCTATCAGCTTCATTTTAAAGCCATGCATCACCTTATCGAACAGTCGTCTCTGAATGAAGCTTCGTAGGAAAATAACTTTCCAAATGCAAATAGCGACCGGATCATGTAACGTTTAGTTCCACTAAATGCTGTGCCGAACTACTTCACTGGTGAGTGCGCATCCTAATCAAATAAGACATGTCATTTCTCTGCTCATGTTTGCAAGTTACAACATTTTTCGTGATCGTTCACCATTTTGGACACGGAAACCAGTGACTTCGAAAACGTCCCTGTAGATAATTCATCTGAACCCACTTTTAATCCATTTTTTTCTAATTAGGTGCCTAGTATGATCTTATGTTATTAAACTTGAACGTGGTCCTCAAGTGGTTAGTGATTGATACATGGACACCTAGAACCCGTTGATTTTCACACGTATGGTGGAAATTGGATGGCGATGTGAAATGTGACAGCTAATAAGCTTTGTATATTACTGTTTCAATTTGAGGTATTTATATCTTTAGCATCCTGTTGAAATTTTATGGAATTTGTGTGCTTGCTGTACTTCATGTTATATGAATGGATTGAAATTTCTGAGATAGTTGAGCATTTTGATGTGTTGATACCTGTTTCATGTTCACACAAGAACGTGTAGCCATCAGTTTTTCCAGTGAATACCTTGAACCACGAGCTTAAAGCAAGGTCCTTCTTTAATCCCGATCTGTTAGGTATGTTTGATTATGTCAGTTTAACGTGATCTATAAGTGTTAATAACGCTTTCCCTGCGGCAGAAAACTCACGTTTGTTTTTCCCACCTCACTTTGCAATATGCAAACATCGGCATGCAAATGAACCACCCCTATATTCTTGACATTATATGGCCGATTAATCACGGCGTCGGCGTCGTGTGGGTTAATAAGATATTTGTGTCAACATGGTAATTGTAAGTCATTAACTTTAGGGGACTTGATGACATGGGAAGTCTACATAGTCTTGTCCTTTCAGTTAATTGTATGCCGTGTTTACAACCTAAACCGGAATGTACTGTGCGATCCAACAAGAAAGTTCAGTTTACGAGTCACTACGGTAATATGTCCGACATTCGGTTTTATGTGGATCATCAAACGAGATGTGAAACAAGAGCGTGTGGTTGTTTGATGGTGTCCGACTCCAATTTTCGCCGATCACCGGAGACACGTGGAATGCTACCTATTTAGGCGTACGAATGAATACGATCCAGCAGATCATAGTGGTCACGGCCACAACTGATATCACGGTTTGTTTTGTTAAGTCCAACCCGGTGTTGACAATTCGTACAAAGAATACATTTTGCTCATCTAATCACAATGTCCATAGGACTGGGGTCTGGTGATGTAGACTGCTAAAAACTGGGGTTTGCCCATAGGTGACTAACTTCTTTTCGTTGACCACTTTTCAAAAGGCAAAGAAAACGGCTCTGAATGCAAGTTGAATAAGTTTTACAAACGGGCGTTGCGCAAGAATGATGCTTTATATGTCTATTTCTGTTTGTGCCGGTAGTTCCGGATGCACACCTTCGTATAAGTACCTGTAGTCAATTGCTCCGCATGTGGCTTTCTGCAAATACTAAGTAATGCTCCACAAGTGGTACTCATCCGACTGGTAACTTACTGGATGAGACAATCGGCCTGTAGGGCCTTGGATTATGGGTTGGGTATATATTCCGACTGTCTTCTACAGTTGAGGCCAGATGTAAACGTTTTGAGAACCCGTCACGCCTACGTAACAGATCGATCCGAGGTATTGGGGCATGGCCAAAGGAAGTCCAGTGTTCTGACCGGCTGTTTTTTTCAACATAACAGGGAGGAGTGTAGGCGGATTGCAATGGCTTCTGAGAGAGCTAGTAAACGACCTTTGACCAACTTTGACTGAGAAAACACTGGAATCTGTTTGAAGGTGAACATTACAAAATGCATGAACTAAGGTTCCCGCGTCGGAACAGGCCTTTTGCATAACTTGACTGAAGTCCTAATACGTTTAAAAGTAGGGCTGTAAAAGACCAAAGTCTAATCGGAAGAGACCCAATTGCGAAAAATCTGGACTTCGGCTGGATTTGAACCAGCGACAGAAACAACATGCCCAAAGAGCGGCAAATGCTCATCGGTCGCGTTGGTAAATTACAGCGTGAACTGATCGAGAAATTCCGCTTAAGCAATCAATCGGCTGGATCATTTCATGGATTCCATATGACACAGTTGGTTGGGTGGGTAACTAGGTCCAAATGTGAAATTTCTGAGCTTCCGGCGTGGCTTCGTAGCTCAGCTGGTAGAGCATTTGCCGCGTTTGGGCATGTGTTTCTGTCGCTGGTTCGAATCCAGCCGAAGTCCAGATTTTTCGCAAGTTGGGTCTCTTCTAAATTATCAAATCTGCCAAACTACTTATCAGTAATTCAAAGTCGAATAATCGGATGTAACCGTGCACTGATTCTGTAGGCTATCATTTGCTACAAACAGGACAAACAAGGCTGGATAGAAAAAAATATCCAAAATTATTAGTTTATTATCCGTGATCTCTTTTCCTGCACCGAGTGGGAATTAAAATCTGGTCTAGG
>LOND01003459.1:21990-36974 GCA_014220965.1 Paragonimus kellicotti | reverse complement strand
ATTTGTTAGTCACTCGCGGCTTCTGTTCTTTAGGACCTGTTCGTTTGGACACAATCAAATTGATGCATCTGAAAACAGAGAATCAGTTAACCTGTGCTAGCAGCAACATCATTGTTACTATATTTACAATCAGAAGCATTAATCATGGCCTACTTGTACACACCCAAACATTCTGTCATTTGTATGGTTCACTCAAAAATGGTAGCCAACGATAGAATGAGAAAGCGCAAGTCAAGATGCGTGAGATTTCATTTAAAATATGATGTCCCACTGTTTAACGGTTTTGACTCTTTCTTGTCTGTAACTGTTATGCTTATCAACCCTAGACCAAGGCCGTTGTTTTAACCAGCAGGAAGGTTTCAAACCTCAAATTTATTCCCAGTCTTCACTCCAATGGAAACAACCCGACCGCTTAGGCTGCTCAAATGTCTGGTCCACCGTTATCAGCAATGTGGAGAGCAGATCGGCCTGCTTCTCGCATGAGTGCATACCCTGTGTTTATCATCTTTATGTCCGGTTTGTATACTTCAAATAACATTATGAAGTGAACGCAGCACATGCGTGCACTTTTCCGTTATGACCTCATTTAAGAGACTAAAAATGAGTAGGTATTTTGACCGATGACCAGATCGGAGGTTTGATCATTCCAACACTCGGTGAAACATCTCGACTCATTGGTGAAACATGGCCAAATCTCACGGCAAGTGAATTACGGACAACGCGGACGACCGGAAGAACCATCACTCAACGAAGTTAAATCGTTGGACGAGAGAAGGTAAACAAAGAAACTACGACTCAAAACGTCAGCCACACGCACAAAACCAGGCAGAACTTCGCACAGCGTTTAAATGGAAACCACCGTTGCGTTGTGGACTGGAATTCCGGTTCATAACCGCAAGCGCGCTCGTGGTGTGAGGATGTGCGAGTTGGACTGTAAAGATCGTGCTTTTTAAACGACTTTTCGTTACGGCCTGATTTAAGACGATCACCATTGAGTGAAACCGGCTGGTAATGACAAATTGACTGAACTATCCAGAGTATGGCAGTAATATCAGTAGTAACTGCCTTCAATTTAACAGTTTCTCTTGAGAAGCTACAAGCAAGAGGAATCAGTCATCACATGGTCACACTAAATACGGATGTCTGATCCTTCCACTACTCGTCCAACCAAGTACCGTTGGAAAGTGACTGTCACCTCACTACAGAAGACCTCATTTCAGGAGGACGGTAGTAACAACAGAGTAGTTGTCCACAATTGTCAGTTTCTTCAAGGTTAACATCCAGCTGAAAGTCATAGCTGTCATAATGGGGTCATCATCTCCATTAAAGACACTGGAGTGGAGCAGACTAACAAAACGAACTTTTCGAAAATACGAGACGATTGGTTGGGTTGGATTTGTGGTTTTGGTTCAAAGTTATTCGCCCGAATGATATATTGGATAGGAAGTGTTTCGTCACGGAATACAATGACGTTATCAATGCGCAGAAGTTTCAGTGTACAATTTTATCTCCAACTAAACAGTAACATGGTCATGATTTTTTGTCCATACTAGAAGGTAAGTTCTTTGTGTCCAAACGAACAGGTCCTAAAGAACAGAAGCCGCGAGTGACTAACAAATCAGCCGGTGCTGGTGAGTTTACTGAGTCATACATGGAATGCGTTAGCTAGAACTCTCAAACTTAAAACCCAACACTAGAACGTTGTACAACGCCATTCGGACAATAATACGTGGTTTATAGCACTACTAGAAAAAGGGCAACTAACGAATCAGGCGTTATCTCTGCAAGTTAGTTCCCGATTTTTCATGTTGGTAAACTTACCTGCTTGTCTTTCAACTTATCTAAACCTAATCGCACATCTTCGAAGTGTCTATGTGCTTGGTGTTCGAAATAAAATGCGTTTGTCATAGAATGTCACTGTTCTTCTTCATTGGCGCATACATAAATACATGTCTTTATCCTGTATGACTCAACTGGTAGGGTGTGCGAGCAAATAAGTTACTACCTGATATTAGCTTATATTGATCAGTGAGGTGTGTCATAAATTAAAATCGGCGGGCTGGGTAACTAATTTTTTTAAGTAAAGGGTCTAACACAGTTTATCAGAGTACAAAAGGGTATAGTGCCTTAACTTGAAGGCTATTCTCTTTGAGAGTTTAACCAAATTAGTAGTAGTTGAACGTAAGTGCCAAGCAGAAAAAATTATGTTGCAGTTGATTAACAATCCATTTATTTTGCCTAACTTGATTACATGACTATACTGAACGACGTATGCGTATGTATCCGGAAGGCCAACCTGGACCGTTTAGTGGTTGTCAATTCCCTAGGTGTGAAGTAAATAGTGAAAAGTCTTCCAATCATTTGCAATTGCACAGCTGTATCATAGAGACTGAGTGTAATCAAGTGAAGCCCGTAAGTATTGACCTACCACAAAAGTGTCGTATACCAAATATGATCAGGAACAAAGTTCCATTTTTGCGTGAAAGTTTCGGCGTGTCGTAGGCTTTCCAGATGGTTTGTGAATATTTTGAATTCAACTTATGCTAATCTTTGTGCCCGCTAAGTGCTATATACTTTTCAGATGTTACAGAAACTAGGGGGCAAGCTACTGAATTCACGAGGGGCTTCATCTATTGATATTTGATTCTTGTTTACGCATATGCCATTTCTCGAGTCAGAAGTGCTTTAATACGGTTTTGTTCTACTCAAAGTCTTCCTGTCCAACTTGAATGTCTTACTGTACTTTTTCTCTAAAGGCTGTCAACAAACCGATTAATCCGCAGCCATTTCAATCCTACTTTGGCAGACGATTTTTTAAGAATCACGAGAAAGCCTTACCTCATATTCAGTTGTAGAAAACGGAATAGTCAAACAATAAATACTGTGTGGTTCCTAACGGGTTGACAGACGCTGTGTGGGTCAATGAATATCAGCACCACCTAGATGTGACCAACAAGCTTAATGTAACTTAAGAGTTGTTCTACAACACATTTGCGTCCATCACTAGAAGCCCCTCCGGCAAACAATCACTTGAACCATACAGGTAGGATGACCAACTCGAGTTGAGAAGGTGCCAGCGTACTTGGCTGCCAGCGTGTTCGCTATTAGCTGCAAAGATTGAGTACACACATTTAGTTCTAACATTACAGATGTCACGAGCACAAGTAATTTCACACCCAACAGCGTATTCCAAAAACTAACAACGCTTTGTTAAAATAAGTCTCCAGGTCCTAATCCATTTGTTCCACAAGTACTAAGGAAGAGTACTGAAAAGTCGTGAAGGCCACAGTCAATTTTTCGGTCAACTTTTACGGGGATGAAGGCTTCCTAAAACCTGGAAGCTGTGTGCAGATCACATATCTTCAACGGCGGCAGTCACAATGAGTCTGTTACATACAGACCGACTGGACTGATGTCGGCTACACCAAGGGTCATGGAGACCTTGAGTGACAAACGGCTACGTTAGTAGTTGATTCGATTTACACTTTTGCTCAAAAGTTAACATGAAGTTGAAGAGGGATTCTCGTGTACCAGGTTTACTTGCTGCTCGAGAGTATCGGGAACAGTCGTCTTTCTTGGACTTCTCCGGCGCCGTTAGCCAAGATAGACAGTTTTAAACTTATTTAAGCTCCCTAACCATGGTACGGAAAATCCATTCATTCCTGTGGCCCACCCACTGTCACCAGGATTGCCACTTTATTGATAACGTGAATGGGGCCTTTTCAGGTTGGTATCGTATGTCCAGTGGGGTGCCAATAGGTTCCATATTACGACTGTCGCTTCTTATCCTGTCGTACTAAAAATCCAACAGCCCGTCAACTTCGCGTTGCTATTTTATGCTGATGACAGTAAACTTGAGCGTATACTGGGATAAGAGTGCGTAAAATTAAAAGGCTACAGGCTGATTTACAAATGGTACACCACTTGGCTAGATGTAAAGTGATGCACCTCCCTCCTTCGTGCTACACATACCACTTTGTGGGGATAGAAGCACAAATCTGGGCATCAGTACTCTTGAGAGCAGCTTGGTCTAGAGTTTATCAAGTGAACTTTGCCTGGCTCCCAACAGAGAGTCAAAGTCCGCGAAAGCCAACTTTGGATTTGGATTATTCACCAGACTGTTTGAACGGTTTCATTCACACTGCTTCAACACTATGATCAATTCGTTATCGCATTATCTTGAGTTAACTATCCAAGCTTGTTATCCTTGTATTTCCACAGACCTTATTCTTGTTGAGAGAGTACAACGTAGAGACACCAGGTGGTCTACGACACTCTACCCTACCTAGAGATGCTGGACAAACTGAAACTAATCACAATAGGCTAACGCCATATCAGGGGTGACATGATTTTTTGTATAAGGAGTTCTCCATCATTCACAACATCTCTTAAGAAAAAAAACATGAATAATCATCTTTTGGGTGATTTGCTAAACCTGGAACGTCACATGAGTCTCCCGACTTGCACAAAACACACCAGGTGTGTCCAGTCTGGAACGGCTGCGTAATCGTTGGCGGAATTTAAGTGCAGACTTGATGCAAATATCCGACACATCAGACGGAATTTTCAGATAACCGTATCATCAGAATCATTGCGACAAAGCGACTTCTCACTGCTAACGTTATTCAAATGTTGTGTTCTCTATGCTACAGTGCAACTGTTGTATGTCTGATAAGCACCGATTTGGTTTCTATTCCGTCAATTACCCTTTCATCTTTTCGTACTCAGTCTTCCTTTTGCTGACTTCATGAAACTGAATAAATGCTCTGATTTGTTTTTCCTGGTGAACGGCCCACTGCAGATTCACAAATATATAAGCATTCTCAGCTTTCTTTAATATGTATATTTCCTATGAATTCAGCTTATTCTATGAATACCGGTGTCACTCTCTACCTGGGTCTGTGATTACTTTTTTGCCATTGTCATTTAGTCTGATTAAGTTTTTCAAGCTTTTCCATTGCTCACATTTTGAGAGTACTAATTTCTATATTAAAGAAGTTTACTGAAGCCTAGCATTTCTAATCGTTACGTTTGTAAGTCGTCAAGACGACCTGATGGAGTTCTCCATCTGCGGGAAAGCGACACCGACCGAGGGATTACTTAACGAGTATCTTACCATAGAGCACGCCATTTTTACTGAAGAGTAGTGGGGGATTTTTTCACCAATCTCTGTGACCATTACTTGACAGTGACGGAGAGGCATTTTCTCGATCAACTCTCGCGTTCTCATATATCTTCCAGTTTATTAGCCTTCAGGGTAAACGACAGCTATTCAGTCCATGTGTTAGAAAACCGAACGAAAGTAACATCGTTCTAGGTGTGTAATCTGACAAATTGAAAAACACATATCTGTTTGCTTATCCTTACATTGACTAGGACAATCGTCTGGGGATAACATTGTTGGCTCTCTTGCTGAGTATGCTTCAACGGCGGACCATCCAACCTACCTTTACGAGTCTTTACTCAAAGGTGTATTGTTGAAAGTAGCGTCATCTATCTGTTGGATGCTAGTGACTACGTTGCGTGTACCGGAGGATGGAAAATCGAGTAAGCCCTCATTTATCGGATGATTCATCATTTTTATGTCATTATACTCTTTTCTTCAACGCGAACGTACTTTTCTCTTTTCAGGTTCTCTCGTACTACTGATAAAGACGCTCTTGCAGTTGACCCAGATTTATCGGCAAAAGCACGAGGCTCGTGCCGGTACAATGATTGCGCTCAAAGCTATGCGAATATTGTATCCCATTTTAGTGAAAATAAAGGAATTTTTGATATGTCATGCGTTCCAGTTGCGATTTGTCTGCCTTACTACCACATGTAAACTTATTTTTCATTTATAGCAAGGTTCTGTGATCAAATCAAGCAACCTTGAATTGTCAGCACTGAAGCACAGCTGTAGCAGCAAACGCCCTGATATAAGTAGGACTTGGTAAGCCAACAAACAAAGCCTAGGCTATGAGAATGGATGATCTATTAGCGTCTGAACAGTGGATTTACGAAGGTCATACGTGTTAAGTTAACAGGTTCACGTGGATACGGACCACAGTCCTTTTAAGTGGATTAAGATGGTGAAAGATCCGGAAATCAAAATTCATTCCCGGGGTGTTGAATTTATAAGAATACAAGTTCATTGTTAATCACGTGGCATTAATAAACAAGTCTTTGTTGTTTTCTGACTTCGGTGAGGTGGAGAAATTCCAAAACTGCCCCTTCGAGTTAACAGCTTGAGGACAGAAATGAACCCCAAAAACTAGTGTGTTAAAAGCATCAGGATCAGGTATTCAGGGAGGCAGCTGAAGCTGTGGAAAGATACGTAGGAGTCTTAACGAAATTTAACGAAGAAGGGCTACGTATAATCATTTCCCAATGGAGAAGAATTGATCCCAACAACGCGATGGCACAGCGGTACAATCAAATGATGGCATTTCCCATATGGTTATCACCTTAAGGCAAACTGATGGCGAACTGTCACGAAATGCCACACATCATATGTATTGAATTGTACTATTCTATGAACTAAACAGCATACTGGTCGAAAATTTGAGGTAGTATACCGGTTTAGGCACCAAAAACGTTTGTCACCGAAAGGCGACAGTCGGCAAGTCTTACAGCTCTTAATACCAGTATCTCTTCTCGATATAGGGATCTGTGGTCGATGTACATAATGGGCCCAGGTTCAATAACCGTTCGAGGTAGCATGTGGGCTATGATTACGAGCGAGAGTTTTATCCACTGGACTAAAGCGACCGGTATTCCAGACTGAAAAGCGTTTATAGCTAAAAGAGTAGTGATATGGCACAACTCCGCAAAACATAAAAGCATCGAAAACTGTCCTGACGGATCAGAGATAACACTTTAGAAGCAAGGACTGTCACACGCGCTAGCAGCAACTTGAAATCAGATGAATACGGAAAACAGTATATTCCCTGAAGACTAAGAGGATCACTGAGCGCAACGACCGAGCAACCAAAGAATAAGTGTCACTAAAAGCAGGCAAAGAGAAATCCACCTTGGCACAAGTGTTCGTGATCTGGCTTTAGAAAAGCTTTTATGATGCCTTGAGATGCTTTCCAGAAATGTCCGCGTCCACTATCGAGCTGAAAAGCGAAACTGGACGAGTGCGTGACATTGATTTTGCGACAAAGTAACACAATGTACATTGAGCGGGAATAAGAACAGGTTCACAGAATTCGGGTTGAACGATGCGTCGGGCAAGGAGAATTCGTCAACATGTGACAAGAACTGAAGCACAACGTTCAATGAGTTAGAATAATCACCGATCGAGAATACTACTTTGGCTTCGAGTCTAACCACAGTTCTCAACGTCAAGAGCACCGAAAACTTAGAACGATTGTTGGAAACTCATAAATACGTTTTGTACGATTTGTCATCAGGGAAACTTTCACAAACACGCAAACACGTAAGGCACGTTACCCAGTAGGTACGTTCGTTTTTGCTTACTTGCGCATATCTTATACAAGGTGTCTAAAACTATGCAACTTTCCGGGCAAGCGTCTTTCCCGGCCATAGTCTAGAGTTTGCCAGAGGTATTAAATTTAGACCAGGAAATCGAGCAGAAACCTTAGAATATATTTCGAGAAGAACGCTGGTGTAAATGAACGATCGCATGTTATTATGACCACACTCTTGAAACAACAGCGTGAGGTTTTTGAAAAACTTTGCTCCTTGGTTCGGACAGATGCAATTTGTTTAATCGAATTAAATTTCTTGCGTCTAATGCACTCCTCTGCTTTGTTAACGGCATACACACTTCATTCCAGCTCTTTCTCAAGCTGCCAGAGACATCAACAGGAGAGAATGAACTTGCTAATGGAACTGTGAATGTGTTGGAAGTTATAAGATATAAAACAAACTACCGCTCATTTTCTGCCGACAGCACTCAGTGTGCAACAGGACAGAGAACTCTGTTATTTACTTACATCCTAATAACATTATGAAATTCGCATTGGGCACAACCACGTGGAACCGCCTGTCTGTAATGTGGCCCACTTTTGCGTATATATATATATATATATATATATATTACATATATATACATACATATATATCACAAGGGATAAGCCACAACCCTCACCATCTAGTTCTAAACGTGCTTACACATAGCTCAAAGTCTGCTTAGTAGAGCTACAAAAACCGATTAGTTGTTTAGTCAGACGTAAGCGATTCGGTCCGCCAGTATGCTGAACCTGCTATAACACCGTTACCATCTGATAAATGCCGCCGCAAACTACATGTGTATGTTTAGGTCATCCATCCGACACTTCGCACAGCACAAATATCAGAAGTTAATGAAATGAGCAAACTCGATTTCAGGACTTTCGTTGTGATCGTTGATAATTTACTTTTGTTACATGCTAAACTAGGTGGGACTTGGTTGGGTTTCTAGTTTTATTCCAGCTCATATTTTGTTTAGTTTGATGTCACTGTAGCTGCTTACATTCAGCTAGGTTTCCTCCAATCGACTGTTTTCCTAACAGTAGAACACAAGTTCGAATGTACACAATATTTTGCTTCTAATTTTTACGAACTTCTGCATACCCTGAAGAAGTTGCAGAATACAAGGTATGGCTGAGTGATTACAATTATTGGTGGAATGTCGAAAAGTTGGTTTGTAGGAACTGAACCCCACCCAATTTTGCTTACAAATTTCCTTAGCAGATGAAAATCACAGTCTGCTTTTTTTGAAAAAGGAGGCCATAATCAAAGTTCGCTGTTGTCAGTAGTACATTGTCTTGCCAGGACTCAGACGTGAACTCCAGTCTGCGTTCTCACCTAGCAATCGTGGTTACCACGGCTCCAGGGACTTCATGTTATACACGACTGAAGTAGTATATCCAAACTTTTGACTGCAACATTTGTCAGCAACGCTTCGACTGTTCTCTGATCTCCAGCGATGATATAATAATTGTTACATTGAAGTTAGTCCCAGATAGAAGGGTAGGAAATTATCAGCCATGTTGACAGGACACATTTTATTAAACCTGCTGCAAGATTCATAGATTATTAATGAGCAGTCACATCCTGAGAGAACGAAACACCAGTTTAGCGGTTCTTATCTAAGAAGAACTGGCTAAGGCAGCCTTTTTCTGTAGAAAAGTTGCGGTCAACTATTGTTTTGACCGCAAGAAGACGGTTGACTTAGAAAGTTGTTTGTTGCAAAAGTCTACTACAAGATGGGTGAAAATATAGAACAACGATTGCGAACGCCCTTTTGCACAGCCGCCGTGTGTTCACATTTTTGGCAGTGGTGCAGTGACTTTTTATCGGTGACATGTCATGCATACTGCATATTCACTTTTCCGATAGTCGTTCCGAACACTCGGTCATCTTGGCATTGAGACCTAACCTTTAGTTTACGAGCTTACGAGTCACAAACGTAGTTGTACATTGTGTGCAACGTTGTGAATGAATTCTAATTTATAAAGGCCACACTATTTGCGAGACTTCATAAATGTGCAGTTTTTAAAGTGAACTGTCTGCATGTGATGAGAAAGCTTATAAAAAGTAAATGTTATCACCTCAAAATTGTATGAAATATATATTAAAACAGCCATTTTTCAAATTACTCTCTTAACCGGTCTAATTCAAAATAGGCTGAATAAGACGTTCATCTGATGCAACACAATTAACTGGCATGAATTTGATGCAAGTTGGATGTTTCCAAAAGGTGCTTTACAAATCCATCTATCAAAATTGGCCTAAAGATTTATATCTAACTGATGAATAGTAGGGGATTTTGGTTTTTCATATAGATTGAACATCACCCACAATTGATCGCAGCTGTCGCATTCCCATAGACTTTCCAGTCGGCCCCTTTCGAAAAGAAGCACTAGACTCGAGTTTCGCTCTCATTAGAGCTCGTCAGTAGTGCATATCCTTGCCACTGCCGGGACTAGAACTCCGGCCACGCTTTCATGAGGCAACCGCGGCATGACCGGCTTATCGCGTGTGAACGCTTATAGGTGAACGCTCGTATGTGAAAGCACAATCGAAATACTGCTCTACAATTTGTGGTTTTGCCGAATTCTCCTGCCTTGAGTTCGTGAATTACAAGTGCCGTCATTCACGGAAAGCGAAAAATCAATATCTATAACAAGCGTTGCTTACCTGCTCCTGTGTTGATCAGAATTTTCTACCTATATCGTTATATCTTTTGGTGACATACATTATTACTGTCGGATTAAGTCAGTTTGATTAGTGGCGTTGAGTTATACAACAAAATATCACAGGAAACCCACGACCTTCGGCCACTGTCAGTCTTAATTAACCGAGGCAAACATGGGTTCCCACAGCTATTGGTTTTCACTTAATTGAAGGATTTAACGAAATCGTCTCTACTCTGTCGCTGTTCGTCCATCTTCGTTATTCATAAAATGTTACCAGTTAACCCACTTGCAAAATTTAACCTTCTGTGTAAAACTTTAACCTGGTAATGCTACAGACACTATCCGGTGGTAAAACGCCCCGACAAGACGATGTAACCCAAAGCCTACACTCAATGCTTGGCAGAACAGTTAAAAACAGTGAACCGGGTTATTGTGATCTGTCAAGACAGCCATTATAATCTCACATCAAACCGACCTGAACAGTTTACAGCGTTTCCCTAATATATTAAATGCGAAAAATTTGTATGCATTCATGTCCATAACTACAACCAAATTCTTCTTCCTGGAGAACGGTCTTGGACACTTCATCGGGAGCTACACAGCAAGTGGCTTGGGAATACCAGAAAGTTGTTAATCACATTCAGATTATGATTAAAATGTCACCAAATTTTGTTTGATGTTAGTTAATTATTGCCGACGATTTCCACAGGGACATTTGAAATTGGCATACTTTTCTAAACCTGTTGTTTATGGAAATACCATCTTGTTGTCCAGAAAATGCATTTTTAAAATCCAGCTTGCACTCTCCTATACATGTCGAAATCAACGGTTTGCAAAAAAGTTCTATCATCCTCTCAACTACATACAGTTAAACTACATCAAAAACAAGACATTCAGTGGAACGTGAGTTGCTTAGTCGTGGCAGAGTGCGACCGTACTTATTATGGGCCATCATAAGTGTTCGTGATGGTCTAACCAAACCAGCCTAAGTGAACGTTGAGAGCGCCCTCTGTTATCGGGCATTTTAATTTTTTTCCGTTTTTCCTGTTTGGACTAGGAATTTTAGAGCACGGATGCTTTGATTTAAATGTGTAGTTCTGAGCTTAATTACAACATGTGTATTTCTTGGATTATCAAACGGTAAATCTTTCAGACATTTCCCACCATCGATTTATATACAGTTCCACGGATGTCCTTCCCATGTTGATTACTTCGTTTTATATTCATCGTTGCGAAATTATCTGCCATCGTTTTGTTCTTCTCCACGCCTTGCCAATCAGATAAGTGTGGGCGATCCGATAACTCGCGCAATCGTTGAGGCCTGCAAGCAACAGTTTGACAGACAGTTCGATCCACAAACCACACAAGCGCCTGTTAGCAAAACTCTGGTTGCTTTGCCGTCAACAGCTGTGCAAATGTCAGTTGAGAGAACTTCGTTCATTGGAACCCTTGAAAGGTAATTCAGCTAAAACTAATCAACTCAACGCGCGGAGTTTAAACGTGACAACAAACGGATACACTAACTGGAAGAAAAGACGAACAAATAAACTTTATTCAGAGTTAAACA
Source organism: Paragonimus kellicotti (assembly GCA_014220965.1). Classification (NCBI taxonomy): domain Eukaryota; kingdom Metazoa; phylum Platyhelminthes; class Trematoda; order Plagiorchiida; family Troglotrematidae; genus Paragonimus; species Paragonimus kellicotti. Next base: position 25,277 of record LOND01003459.1, on the reverse strand, counting down.
ATTAAACAGGTAGGGTAAGCCGTTATTAAATCACAAGTCTCACACAAAAGCACCGTGAAGACCCACGTGTTGGACGTATATTCCCGAGTACACATGAACCTGAAGGTGGATTCATGCGGATGGAAATCTTGATTTCCCTTGTGCATTGAGATTACTCAACAAAACAACTCGATCAGAACTTTAATCTACAATACCCAGAGTGTGGAACATCGCAGGCAAATCAGCTGGTTGAAACCTTCAGACCTTGTGTTTAGACATGAGACCGTTATCACGTACACCAATATGTGAATTGGCAACAAAGTGAGCCATACTAACCGCGCTAGTGCTAGAACCTAAGGAAAGAAGCACGAGTATTTAAAAAAAATCGCCGGATTCGGAATCTAACTCCAAAGCATGTTTATCATCTCAGATGGTGAATAAAGGTCGTACGTAGGCTTTAATGCCTGACACATGCGATGGAGACAACTGATCCCCCTACTAGTCAACGGGGTGGATCTCACCGTGTCACAACGGCGAATAATCTTACACACTGCGCAGTCTGACTGTTCGGGCTTATAGCAGTCTTGCATGAGTCACTTAAACGAATACAGGCATACCATAGTAGGTCATTCTAAATACCTAACAGGAACGGGTGAAACAAAAGCTTACGGCCGTCAGACGCGTTACGATAATCAGGGGATTAAACTCACGAAATATGTGCAGACATATTTACGATGACAAACACGCTATTCCAAATTACCGTTATTAACAGAGGCTTGGAGGTTGTGGTGTTGCGCCCAGGATGCTGAAGTCAGAGCGACGCTGTAACTGTTTTCGTAGTACGACGTAGGCAAGAATTGGGTGAACGATCCATGTTGTAGCGTCCAACGATTGCACAACTCCTGTGTTGCGTAATAAGGTCACTTTATCCAATTTGAGTAACATGCAAATTGAGGCAGAACCACTGCTTTACAAAAGTAAAATATTACCGATTAGTAAAAATTGGTAAGTGATTTACAGACTCACGGGAATGAGATATATCAAGGTATTATCTTCGCTAACTGGTCACCGAGTAGAATATGTGATGAAGCGGGTGAAAATGTGCGTTGTTCTATTTAAAACAGAAGTCACTATCGTGAGTCATCTAATTCTAAATTTGGTTTTGTGGGTCACGATGTTTATTTAAGCTGTTGTCACTATCACGCACTGATTCGGTCGTTGTTGGTAACATTTTGACTGCAACTGACGTAGTTTGGATTTCAACCCAGTGGCTGATAGCATAACCGAAGCCGAAGATTTATCGATGGGCGGAAATGTTTACCTCTTGAGGTAAGGTGATGTCTTGCTCCCAGTTAATTCAAGCCGTCCGAATTATCGCTTTTCTCAAACTTGAGGTATTCATGGATTAGTATAACTTTTCAGTCGACCAGTTACCAGTTATGTTTCCGTTTCATTTGCAATTTGCATTTAGAATTTTCAAACTATAACCTTGGCAACAATGTATTTAATATTGATGTGGCAAATTTATCACTATAGCACAAAGACCAGGATTCTCAGACGAGTAACACAACGGGTTTTTGAGTGACTCCAGCTATAAGAGATCAACTGTATTGATGATGCGTAGTGATTATCGTACTGGTCAGTTTGCGATTTACCCTTGATATGCACAGATCAGATTGAATGAGACACTTAGCGTGCACAGCAACAGGTTCGTTACACCTCTTGTGCGACTATGTATATGGGAATTTGTTACGTAACCACCTTTTAAACTTGTGATGATAGATTTTGGCCTTCCTAAATTTCACTAAAATGAAACGGAGTACTCAATAACTCTATGGTTCAGACTCGTCATAAACTTTTCTGTATTCAGTTGTCATGTTGGATTGTCATAAATTATAATGGATTTTGTGTGTAGTGTATTTGTGTTTCACTGAATTAGTTGAAATTGTGAAATGTGATTGTTGAGAAAAGTGTGACTTCAGAGTTGAATATGGAGTGGGTTTTTGTCCGTTCGGCTGTAAAAAGTTAACTTCCATTAAGAAGAATGAGAATGGACACACATTCAACATTGAGGTCACAGAACTTCTCATCACGGCAAACACAAAGCACGCAAGGGGACTTACGGAAGTGTGATAGATTTCAACTGCTTTGATAAACAAACCCTAGACTAGGCGATATCTAACAACCAGTGAGCGGGAAAGATTCAAGAAGACGTCAACGTGGCCATGCCCAAGTAGTAAAGCTCAGGTGCGCATAAATACATGAAACCAATGGCTAGACATTCACGACAGATGATAAACCATGTGGATTTCAAGAGTGACAAGCTATGACCAGTCAAGTCTGTAGGCGAAAAGGACACTGCTGTTATGTACGCTGGAGGGCGTTCATAGAAGTTTACCAGCGATAGTACACGAGATCTAGAACATGATACCGTCATCCCGTTTGGAAAATGAAAAGAAATTCTGTGTCGTTTGGTCGCAGCTCAGGAGAACTAACTAACTACCTTAGAACTGTGGTTATGTTTTGTTGAGTCTGCCTATTAACTTCGATTTCAAACGGATCTGTTCTTTTAACGCATCTCTGGATATCCGTCTGATTAAGAATCTAGCGCAAACAATTAAGATTTTGTTTCGACGATTCGAATGGCCTTGTGAAGTTCATCTTGAAGCAAAAGCGTGTTCGCGAAACAGTCGTTTTTTTCAGAAGAAATTTGTACAGGCCCTGCGGTTACCATGGCCCCCCGTAACTGACTTGACAACTCCGTTGGGCAATTTTGTCACCTAATTGCCCTCCAATTCACAACCACATGACATAATTGTGTGACTAATTGCTTTTGATTTTGTTCGCTTGACAACCATGATGATATAATGTTACATAATTGGCTCGATGAGGAATAACCGAAAACAGACTGTTCGCCGAAACACATTTTAACTTCTAATAAAGGTTTTATCGTCAAGTGAAACTGTTCTGCTACGGTGTGAACAACATTTGGAAGCGACTTAACGGATAGTAACTTAGCATTCCGTCCCTTAATTTCCACCAAAATTGCAAAGTGGACCAACGTACTATCGCTGACGACCATATTGCTGATATCCACATTTGACAGGTTAACTGAAAACAAATGTTCATTGCTCTTTAAGATGGCTGAGCTTTGGAAAAGCAAGAACCTGAAACTGAGTTTTCAGAACTGTTTACTTTTGGATAGGTTTCTTCAACACACTGTTTAGCGCGATCATTTTTAACTTCGCTTGCTAAAGTTATTACCTTATGCGCCATTTTAGGATTTTCAAAACAATATCGATAAAAAA
>LOND01003458.1:69537-87036 GCA_014220965.1 Paragonimus kellicotti | reverse complement strand
ACACACACAAACACACACAAATCCAGTTGGGGCACGGCTTCACCGATTGTCATCAATCTTACTCGAAAAACGACCGTTTGTAGATCACAGGTTGCAAATCATTTCGCTCTCACATTGATTCACGATTTGACTAGGGCTCGCCGTCTGAATACCCAAGTGGTTTGGGCTGGTCTTCCGAGAAACACTACAAACTTCCGTCTAACTGTCTGAAGCATTGAGCACACTGCCCTGCTATTTCAACTTCATATATGAACCAGTCGATCACTGTTCTCAGTGTTGCGAACCGTGTGGACAGTTTGCCTACGAACTGTTGCCTGTTTCGTGCGACCCGATATATTTCCGAACTATCTATTGTCCTGTTTTTCACATATCTGTGCACTTATCAAGTGCTTTCCCGACTAGAACCCCGTGGTGGCATTGCGCAACGTTGTTTGTATGCTTTAAACGGGCGTGCGACGGCTTGTCCCGACTAGTCGTAGTTGTTGTTATGCCCTGGTTTGTCTACGCCCGTACTAGTGTTTCACGTGGATGTGTTGCCCAGTGCGAGGCCTTGATTGTGATAGGGTACAGGATGCGAGGATGAGGTTTGATATGTATTTGTTGCCTATAGGCATAGATGAATGCATGTATTCTGCTTATGTTGTATGCGGTTGGATGATGATGTTTGTTGTCGTGAATTGTGTTCTATTCTGTTGTGTCGTGTTCTGTTTCTGTGACTGTTGGTGTGATGCAGTTGTGTTGTTTCGTTTGAATTGCTGATGTTTGTGACGTTAGTTTGGTTGTAGGTTTTTAGTTCTGATATTATGCGTGGTATTTGTGCGAGTGTTGTTTGTCATGATGTTGTATTTTGAGTGTTTAAGGGGAGGACCGTGAGGCCTCCCCACTGGCAAAAACTGCGCGCCCGTGTGTTGGCCGGATTGGGCGGAATATGGGTTTGTAGTGCCTGCGTTCAGCGGTTGTTTTTTTCCCTGTGGTCCTTTTCCAATCCTCTTTTGCGTGTTCTTTTTAATTCATTCATTTTTCTTTTTGTCCTTGTTTCGCTTTGTTTTATTTTTTTCCTCCCTTTATCTATTTTTTGTTGCGTTGCCTTCGCCCTCCTTCCCGCTGTTGCTTTTTCATTGTGCACGACTGTTCCTTTTTTCTAGTTTTCTACTTCCCCTTGTTAAGCTGGCTCCCAGTGTAATGAAATTTCACTCATTCCTATTGGAATTTTCATTTCCTTCGCTGCTTTTCGAACCGGGATACTTCTCATTTTGTCTCCCTTCAATCTTCGGAAAATTGAACTGCTTCATCGTGGCTACGTGACATCGACACCTGTGATCAGTTTCGGTACATAGATTTTATACTGGGTTCGTACCGCTCAATTCGTATGCAACTTTTCAATTGTGTCATATCCTTTCAAACATACTAGGTCCCTCTCGTTCGAAACTGGCGATAGCAACTATGCGGCATTTGCTCTACCTTTTTTTTCGGTAGCACGCATGTTGGACTTCCGACATTTTATCAGAAAAACATGCTCTCACCTTGTCTCGGTAATTTTCCTTACAGCTGGTTCAATATTCTGGGAAGTTTCTTTTCTGAAAATGAAGGCTGCAATGTAAGTGTTATCTTAGCAAACAGTTTAATTCTTTTATTTCAGTGGTTTTTGTAATCATAAAGGAAATCTCGATTTTATGAGACAATATCACTCAGTACTGAAATGGAACTGTGTGAATGCATGAGATAAAAACGAACTCCCTATTAACGAAACTGAATGTAGGATCCAGAGTTAATCTACTAAGGAAAACCGGCAGTGCTGACGAAATGTCATCTATGCTGTCATTCACTACAAAATTTACAGAGGAAAAAGATAAGGACTGAACAAAAGGATTAAGTGAAAGGTGCTCAGATTACTCCGCGAGATAGAACAAACATCCTTATTTGTCATATATAGTTGATGACATATCAGATCGACATCAGCCATCATTCCTGTTCTTTGCAGTATCTGTGAATTTCACACAGACCGCCTGCCTCTGAAGGTGACCTTAAAGTTATGCAGTTCACAGTATTATGTTGTAGCTAAACAGCTTACGAAGTCACCGAGACCAATCAAGTCAGACTTGGCTCCATTCAGTCCAAAAGATAGGTGTGTCGTCGTCGGTGCTGTTGATTCAAAGAATATCAGAAACCACAACATATTTATTCTAAATGTAACCTCGATATTGGCGAACGTGAATATCGATTGATTGACTGATCTATGATTGATTGATTGATTGATTGATTGATCGATTGACTGATTCACTGACTGATCTACGATTAATTATCTATGTGGTCACATTTAGATCAGCTAAGTGGACATCCGCTTTTCCGCCGACAAACTACAGGAGTTCATTTTCTATATCTCTTATATACAATGGTACTTCAGGTAAAATAACGGTATGACAGTGGTTCCTGCGTTAACGTGACAAACGTTTTCATGACCAGACTGGAGGCAAATTAATTATATCGCTTCAACGGTGAGTGTTATCTTTATAGGTGTTAGGTAGACGTTATATTTTGTCTTGTAAACGATATAACTGATACCTAGACTCAGCTGTGCACATCTTAACACATGTCCGCTTTTGAAGTAAGAACGAAACACGGAACATATCATCCAGTTGCTGCCACGTTTAATGGCATAGATGGGCTTGTTAGAACATCATTCCAAAGGGAAAAAGTATAGAATGGCCCATACACACGACTCAAGTTTGTTCTGCTGAAGTACAAGTGGAGTTGGGTTTGCTGTCTAACATATAGAATGCAAAAGCTCTACACACTGGATATAACAAGTTAGAGACAAGCCGAGTTAAAACGATTTGTAGACAGAAACAGGCATTTAAAATGAAAGCCTGAAATCGTCTAGAGGAAGTATAAAAAATAACTTTATCAATGTGTCACATTGTTGCCGGTGGGATTATCACCCGATGATTTTCCGGGGTACAGAAAAGTGTCGATGTTGCAGCATGGTTCATTATTATCGTCCACTACCTATCCGGTACTGGTGGTATACCTCGACGGTAACTTGCCCGGGATTACTTCATCATTTCGTGTTTATTCTTTTATTTGTTGTTATCATTCGCGTTACGCTGGAAAAGTCACAATTCGATTGTCAGAAGGGATTCGTGAGCATCGCCCGAAATGGCTCTGTAACGGTTAGAGAAAGCTTATTTGCAGCTCAAATAGTTCCCACCTGGTTGAGACTGACCATCAAATAAAGCCGGATGAAGTTTTCCGCATCACCTATAAGATTGATCGACCCTCCTCCAGAGCTGCTGGTGTACGATTTTATCAACGTCAGTTGCTAGTACACTCAGACTCTACAACTCTTTTCCGTGTGCTAAAGGACGGTTCGTACAAACTCCACACCTTCTGTTATATGCTTTGGTGAAGTATTCTGAAGCTGGTAAGCAGTGGGGGAATTTGATTAATATCACTTAAACAACATTCATAAATGGTCACAGGCTTCCCATTCCTTTAGACGTTTAAGTCAAACAATTTAAAAACTGTCAACTTGTCTCCACTCCAGGCGATCGAATAATCTGAGCATTGATCACGAGGGAGTTTTGCTGAACGTTTGCAAATAATAATTCAGTCGTGCTTAATGTGAAACAGGTAAGGCAGTGGTAAACACATTTGTTCCGTGAAGGTGTACTGGGAGTCAAAATCATAGCCGTGGGAAGGATATGCGCTGCTGATTAGCTCTAACGAAAATAAAACTCAAATTTAGCGCTTCCTTTTTTAATGGTGCTGACCGGAAAAGTTATGGGAGTGCATGGGCTGCCATCAGTTGTGAGCAACGCTGAACCCTGAACCTGAGCAGGTGTGAAAAACTTCATACTGACGGATGCGTTTCATGGCAGGCATGTTTGGTTGGTTGGAAACATCCGAAACGGATTAGCCTGTCACAGTGACCGAAGCCAGAGGACGCCTGCGCTTAACCATCACCCCAAGTGGCTTGCGCTGCACCACTTGTGGTTCCACTCACACATCACGTATCCGGTGTAAACCCGAAGGAATAAGACCAGTAGGTGTGTGAGTGAGGCCTTTGTGTCCAGCCGGCCAATGCTGGTTAGCCAATTGAATGGCTAGCAGGAAAAGGAAACCCTTATCTCTCGGAAAATAAACAGAGAGAGACTACAATGACAAGATCTAAACTGAGAAGAAAGATATGTAAAATGTAATACAAGAAGCATTTCAGTATACGAGTGAATGTTAGTGCATTCTAGAGAGGATGAGGATGAAAAACAAAATTCAGATTGGACTACGAAAAGAACAGGCAAACCATTCATCATACAATACACCAACAAAGCTGAAGATAAGAATGGGTAGAAGACCGCAGACACCCAGGTTTCTGAAAAGAGGAGCGGATTAGTTGCCAAACGACCATGGTCTTGGTCGATGCAATCATTAACAGAGATAAAATGGATATACTGATATGACCTACCTGAGCCTAACGTACTCGTCGTCTCTTCGCCGACGGTGCACTATGAGTACGCTGGTGACCTACTAATTCCGGAACGTGGCCTTCTTCGCTTCATTGGCCGGGTCCACTGTGGAGGCAGCAAATGCGGCATTCTTCTCTCGTACCAATTCAGCGATAACCACGTTGTTGTCGTCGAACCAGTCCGGACGTTTCTGGCATTTGAGACCGATCGTCTCGGTGGCTGCCGTCGTGATCCGTTCCTTGATGAATTGCCACATACCCTCAGGGGTAGTGGATAAAGGCGCGTCGTGCAGACGAGCGGCAACTGCATGCTGGTAAACAGTCTTTACCTCACAGTTCTCCAATCGTTTGACATCCAGCTTCTGCCGTTGTCCGGAAGACCTACAATAAACAGACTTGCGTACATGGATAAATAATTTAGTCCTGACCAATCTATGATCTGTGCTACATTCAGCACCGCGCATCACTCGCGTGATACGCACTTCACTAATGTCGCGCTGCCGCACAATCACGTAGTCAAGCAAATGGTGATGACCACTTCGTGGATGGGTCCACGTCGTGATGTCGCTCGCATCCAGCTGGAATCGGGTGTTCGTGATAGCCAGCTCGTGAGTAGCACACAGGTGGAGCAGACGATCACCGTTCTCATTGACTGAACCAATGCCGTAGGGTCCGAGGACTCCCGGCCAAGCTACTGAGTCGCGCCCGACTCGAGCGTTCAAGTCACCCAGAACAAACAGTCGGTCACTCACTGGTGTCGACCGGATTGTGACGGACAGCTGATCATAGAACTGGTCCTTTGTATCATCAGTGTGACACATAGTTGGACCATACACACTGAGAAATGTACCACACTTACCTCGACCGAGTCGCAGGCGCATAGACAACATTCGGGGGCTGCGTGCGGTTCGCCTATCATCAAAGCATATTTGGTCAGCGACTGCAAACAGACCACTGTCCCGAGCCGTCTCCGGTAACTATCAATAGAAGGTGTACCAGCCCCTATTCCGCAAACTTACCTTGTCGCAACTTGTCTCGCTTCAAGGTGCTATGTCTTTCCATAACGACGCAACTCCAATTCGATCGTCAGTGCGCTTCTGCGCCCGTCGGCCGCATCGATCAGCGTGAGCACATTCCATGCTCCAACACAGAGCGTCTTGCGTCCCCGTGCCTGTTTCAGGTTGGTCTTCGGGTTACTGAAACTTGAGTGAGCATTATCTGCTCGAGGATTCTGGTTGGGGGAACAGTATGAGGGTGAGTGTTTGGCAGTAGCATATTTTCGCCTATCCACCCTGCCATGTGCAGCAGATAGGGCGACCCGGTTTATCCTGCGTGACGGCCGATGCAGTATGGTATTTCGTTTTGTTGTATGGTCATGGTTTTTGTGGGCTTAGAATACTGCCAGGACGCCCAGACCTAGGCAGGAGAGCGATTAGGGCCCTCAACCAAAGCCTTTGGCTCAAAAGCCTGTACCGCAAGGCAGCAGGTGACGCACACATACGCATCAATCACCTGAAACAGGCTCGACAGTCACAACCCAAGAAATTCGGCACATTCACACAGAGATAGTACTGCAAAGACAAACCGACACACACACACACCGAATCAGATCAGGCAAAAAAACATCAAACCGTTCCGAAACACAACACACCACTACCATACACAACGAACGAACACATACACACAAAGTCAGCCCAGACAAAACACACATGAAACCGAACGAAATCACAGCACACTGGTACCGTCCACACCAAACGCATCTACCCTTTATCTTGTTGCTCTCTTTTGGCCAATCTGACAAAATTGAGAACAGCTGTCATCATAAGTGACTTTTCATATCTGTTGTGGGAGTACGGGAAGGATGTGCGAGAAAATTCTGAAGATAAGATCCAGAATATCACAAAAGCATAGATAGAACTGTGGTGGATACCAATTCGGTATAACAGCTATCCAAAGCACGATGCGTCGAAAAAGTCTAATTAATCGCTTCTAACAACGAGTAACTCAGAATGATCCGATAAGTTTGGATAAGTAACTGATGCGCGATCACTATTGTTGGTAGTCGTAGTTCTCCGTCAGCTGTGAAGTACTAAATTTGTTTTATGTCTCATTGACGCTTACTAATCGCAGTCCAAGCCGCTCTTTATACGTATTACTTGTAATACCATAACATAATAGTTGTTTACTATGGTCAGGCCAAGGTCGATTCATCATTACCTAATTATGAGACTCGAATTCTAGTTCATTTCCTATGGATAACCGGAGTTTCCTATTAACGTAATACACGAACATTTGCCCACTTCTGCACTGTCGTGCCACATCACTAAGCACATATCACAACTCATTATTCGCGGTCCTTTGACTGCGTCGAAAAGTGAAATAAATGGGCTAAGTATCGTGTCCTTCAGTGTTCATGTGATCCGAGTTAACTTATGCAAATAGGAAAGTCAGTTATCAATATACTTTAATCGCAGACTGTAAGTGACCGTCAGTAATCCTTAAACTGAATCAGCCACAGCCAGTTATATCAGTATGAGAGTGTGCTGGAGGTGGATTTAAAGGGTTAATAATAAGACCGCATCAATGTGGGTAAGACGATTTTAAACTACACGGAGACTGTAGGAAGCTTGTTAAGGAATATTACACTGAAATACTGACTGCTTCTTGGAGCTAAATTGAAGTTGTCTACATCTAGACCGTTGCCACGCGAACTATATTGATGTTTGCCTTCCATAATTACACTGCGGCGAAGTTTTAACAACAAGGATACAGAGCCCAAGCATCTAAAAAGTGATCCAGTTTCAATTGGGATCTCTAAGAAGGCAAAACTTGTTTGAGTCATGCAATGCTTCACTTGACCATGACACACATTGAGTCAAGTAACTGAGATGGAATTTTCGAGGTTCACTTCGTGGCATCGTGATGGATTGCTCCAAATATGCAGTCTAGAGAAGAAACTTATCAGAAAAACGCTGATCTATTCGACCGTTCTGGGAAATGGAGATTCAATTCTAGGTTGAGGGACGTTTTCGACTAATCGAGGAAATTAATTGGTAGCAGTTAACAGTTGTGTGACCTGAGATTATGAGTGCAATAACTTGCTACTGCGTACCACTGAGACAAATAGTTTGTTATTGAGAGAATAAATCATCTACTCACATTATACAGGATTGAGTAAACTGTTCAGAATGGAACACAAAATTCTTTTCCTACTCGGATAAACACGCTTATCATACCCAGACATCACCGGACCCATCAGAGACCAAGTTGGTAACAAGTTGTAAAAATGAATGCTTTCGTCAAATTTCGGGGTAACCTTGCAAACGGCTTGCAACAGAACTTCTAGTACTTATACCAAGGAGCAGTTGATAACACGACCCTCAAGTGCTGGTAAGCTGATCAAAGCAAACAGTGGAAATACACACTAAATGGACCAATGCCTACTTTTCCCTGTACGTCAGATGGAATGTCGAAACAATTTTAGATGAGGCTTTGTCGGATTGATTCGTGAAATATTTGAACGGGCTTTTTTTTGCGGAATTTGTGATGTTTGATTCTCTACAGATGCACATCTGCCTACTAGACATGGTTATGAACGATTGAAGAGCGGTTAACAGGAAGTGTTGACATTTGTGGGAATCTAGAACAGGATAGAAAATTTGCAAACATAAGCGTGAACCATGAAAAAACGTTGACAACAAATACGCCACCTGTGAATTTCGAAATCTTCCACGTACAGTTGTTCAATATGTTCACTACATTGTTCTTCATCATCATCATCATCATCATCATAGACAGCAATACATCAGTGGTTCACACTGATGCTTAACTGCCACACAACCACGAAAGGAAAAAAACCTATATAGGAAGAGAGAAGAAAAAAGAAGGGAAGGGGACCTAACTACTAAAATAGCTACGTCTATATTCAAACATACAACATCAAGGCGCCTACACCTTGCAAACAAACAACCGAGCTGTAAGTGAAAGTAAGGCGTCATCAGCAAGACAGCTTCCTTACGGCTTTCACTGCCCCGCGTCATTAAGTACACTATGAAAGTCAGTAAACGTGACAGGCGCAGAAACTAAGAACGAAGCTAAAATCAATATGCGTGAATTCCTGTTTAGTTTACGCTTTGGACACTAAGTTCTGCTTTTATATATCTGGATAAAAGCGCATTCCAAGAAATTCTTTTCGCTGAACGCATGTAGTTCGAATCGCATATTACCTGTCACATTTTAACCCAGCATGTAGCTACAAACCAGAAGAGTAGATGAATCAGATTTCGATTATTTTATACAGTGGTAACTTTTCTCCAGTGGTCCATATGAGTACGAATACAAATACGTGCACTGATATAATACTCAATAGTACTATAAAAACAAGATTGACATTCATGTTTATTGTATCAACGGTATACAGTTCAACAGAAATGACAACATCCAACAGGTTAGTTCCCTTGTTAAGAATGTTCAGATACGTAATAGAAAATTACAATCTCGATACCAGTTACATCTTGTGGATTACCATGTTTTTTTAAAAACTGCGTGTCATACAAACTTTGTTTATTTAGGGAGCGATTCACGTGTTTGCCGCCTCCGGATGTATTGCAAAATCGGCGTTGAAACCACGTACCAGCTAAGACCACTGAAGATAACCTGTGTTGAAAATAAGGATGGAATTATTTAGGTTTTACATTCGCAAAGTGACCTAATCGATTAAATAGCCTACTCATTCTATGTATCTTGGTCTGTTGGCTTTACGTGTACAATGGCTATAAGTAAAAAATCACAAATAGCTGGTCGAGTGACCGATAATTTTTTCTACACGACTCAACAGCTGCGAGTTCGAAACACTGCGCTGATGCATCTATAAAATGAGCTCAGAGGAGAGCAAAGTTCGTGGTAAAATGTTATACCTCATTCATTGCGTGAACCACTCTGATTAAAAGTGGGAAAGAGAAGTATCAGTCATTGGAATAAAGGAGTTACGCCCACTATATGCATAGGATAAATTAGACGAGAATAAATAGAAAACTGTGCTATTAAGAGAACATAACCGCGACCAGGCTTGAATCAACACTGGTGTGTTCAGTGTCTAGCGTGTGCAGCCGCGTGACTGGGTGCCGAGTAAGTTAGGGCGAGTGGATGTTCGAGTGCTGATGTACCAGGAGCGTATGGAACAAAATGGTTGCACCCAAATGGGATGAGAGATGTGGCTGGTCAACTACGGAGATAAGTACTACAATCAACTTTCGTCCTTACTGAAACCAGTAACGTTCATACTTGTCTACACGAGGATGACAATTCCAGCCAATCTGTGCACAGTTGCCACACTGGCATACCATAAATTCAAAAATGTGGGATCATTGTAAACTTTATGCACATGACTGATTTTTATCTTATCGTACAACTTTACAGTTGATTCGTAACCCATTGACGTCTTGATGTATACTTGAACTTAAACATGGAATCCTTGTACATGCAGTCCCATCTGTGTCCTTTCCTTCCCCCATAAGAAGCCTTATTTTCTCAAGACAGCACGACAACAAAACACCAATATTAACCACTCGCGAACTGCTGTCGAAGATGCTGATGTCCTGAATAGCACTGACTTGATGAATGCAAAACCGGTTATCGCGCTTGTAATTTTCGAAAGTAGGTTTTTATTAAGTACAGATCTTTCGGCAATCACAAGCTTTAAAATAACCCATACTCAGCACGGGATTATTTCGATGGTGTGCCATGTTTCTCTCAGTTTCTTTTCGACCCCGATAGCGAAAGACAAGACTTCGTAACAGTTCTCAATAGCTAGCCAGGCCGGTGGAAATATGGTTTACAATCACTGTTTCCCTTATAGTTCGGCTGACAGCGCAGACTGTAACGCGTCAGACCAAATTTGTTAGTCCACAGGACTGCAAATAACACACCGTGCAGGAGCTGTAAGCAGTGAACCTGGACATGACATAAACAACGGAACTGTGTGTGAATGGGACAACTAGAAGGCCTGGGAATTAAGTCACTCTGAGGTCTGCCCGTGGAAAACGTACAATTACGGTGAGTTCGTGACTAAGTTCTAAATGACCGCTGTGGCACCCGCGCCTGGCGTTGTCCGCACGTCATCTGTCTACCCGTGCACGCGTGTGTCCCGCTCTCTCTCACCCTGGCCCCGAACGATCCAATCGTGTTACCCACACAATCGATTGGGTGACTGCTTGTCTTATCTATGCCTCATCGTTAATATGATTCATTCTCTCGTGTTCGATAAAGCTACGCGTTATTGTCGTCGCGTGTTCTAGATTGTAACAACCTCCTTCTTGAAATTCAAGTACGATTTTCAAAATGGAAAAGGCGTGTGTGCTGCATGTTTTCCGGAAAGATATATGGTATCAAACCGATGCAGCCTTCTCCCTCTTTTCTTGTTTTTATGGTCTCTAGTGACTGCTACACACTCCATATTCGATACCAGCTTGTACTGGACCCTATAGTTAACATACCGGTAAAAGTTTATTCGTGGATTACTGGACAGTGAAACGGCAAAATTAGCGTCAGTTTACTTGTTCAGCAGATGTCATTGTTAAGCCACTCAACAAAAACTAGCCCTTGTAATGTTTAGGAAAGACTGACTCGACAGAATTACGAAGTTATTTAGATTTTGCCGACAATGTTTGCTCCTTTGCTATTTGGTTTTCACGACAATTAAGAATATTGCATTAGTTGAAGATGTTTATTCAGAGTTCGACACTGATGAACGCATGTCTCATGACAGGCGCGTGTAACACTCAAACACATTCACCAACACTCCCACCCACCCCCAGTAGACTGTGATCCGTACCACTCCTGTGATTTTTTGATGACCTATTTGACACGTTATAATTTTCATATATATATATATATATATATATATATATATATAACTCGCATTTACCTTATGCAATTGTAAAGTTTTGAACTGTTACTTTTTCAGGTAACTCAACAAACATACAGGTTTTAGTCACCAACTTCCAACAGTGTTACCCACCACATAGTAAAGTGGAAAAATAAGCATACAAAGCAATGAGGAAGTCGAGTAGATTCGACACAAATATTGGTTGCTTGAATGTATGCGTCTTCAAGAGTTAAACTTACGTCAAACGCTTCTCACCGAGACACTTGTCTACTGTATCAAATTCGATGAATTATCTTAAATAGGAATGCTTACAATGTTAGGATTAGTAGCTTACCGCTAGTTCTTTAGCTGGAGGTCTACTTGCGCCGAAGAAAAAGGTGGCTTGAAACCGCTGTACTGGACCACAATGGTGTGTTCTATACACATACAGTTCTATCTTCTGACATGGAGTCTTATAACACGCACTGATTAACATTGCATCGGGCCGTGTATTAAGTGCAATGGCACGCATCAAGTTATAAACCGTGCACTATGAAATTTTGGTATTCTGTTTCGAGTTTTCAGTCAATCACGGTCACGTGATTCGCAAAACTGTTGTCATCACTACCGTGTATTCAGGTGTTGTGTGATAACGACCGCGAAACTGATCGTATGCTTCTGTGATGTTTAACCATTAAACTGGCGTTATTTATCACACCCATTTAAGTCTCATGAATTAAGGGTAGAATTTCGGCCTTGCAGTCTAATAGCGCGTTCTTACTCGCGTATTTTGCAGCACAAGGCTTAGGACACATTACGTTGCACCGCATATAGGCGCGTCTTTAAATAACAGTCATAAACTCGCGACCGGTAGTTAGAAACTGGTGAATCTTTTGAAATGCAATGCAATGGGGCATAACCATACCACTTTAGAGGAAAAGCTTAATACTACTGAGATAAAGGAATAGGTGAACACAATTTCGGGTCAGTTGCTTGAACTCTAAATTGCGGTAGTCAGATGGTGGTAGGCCGTGAGCTACCGAAACACCCAATTCACGAATTAAAACTCGTTACTTTCAGGTTGGCAGTAGTACAAAACTACAGTGTACAGCTTCAGCATACACACCACGGAAGCAAGTGCATCCTGCATGCCTGTTGCTCACCTCTTCATTAAATCTTACCTATAAAAGTTACAGTTGACAAAGAAGCATTGAGAATACTTTCCGTTCACTTTTATAAACGCCTTTGCTTCAAATTGATTACTTTCGTCATTTAACCAGTGACGCGTTTTGACAACGGATTTCTTAGGGTGCACGTCTCCAATATTACCTTTCCCATGTGTCCCTTTAAAGCACATAAGTATGGCTGATTTAAGAGATCCTCGGTTTATGTCAAACGAATTCATCGAACGAGTTTACAGGATACATTGTCTCGCAACTGGTTTAATAAAGTCGGATTTTTGAGTTCTTTTAATACCATTTATTCTTAGCGGCATTGGTGATCGGACGAATACTGAGAGATTACTGAAACAGCTGTGGTCATTAGCGTGTTCCCATCGGGCTATCGGATCTGACATGAAGAGACTATAAGGAACGCACTCATGGAAACCGTCTTACCCTTTCCCCGTAGAGCATCACAGAGCTAAAATTGATTAAGTGTATGTGTTCCATTATTTTACTACCGGTCGTGAGTGATGGAACCACTGTCAGTCGCATCATTTCAGACAGGCAACCAAGCATTATCAGAGAATTCGTAAAACTGTAATCGTTGGTGCATGGCAACCCACTTAACTGAAGTCTACTTCAAGATTAGGTGGGGATGAACTCATTTTGATTGCATTCATTTTCAAGCACGATTGAAAGCTTCACGGAAGCAAACATCCTAATGAATGGAGTATTGACAGACGGTTTCAACTGAGTTCGGCCTTCCTGGCAATAATACTTGCATTTACAAGGTTGCGAGCAAGTTTGGGTTAGGAAGAAAGCACGGGCTGCTATTAGCAATCGGTAGTTGATTGGCCGTGTTGTGATAACGGAGCGACAGTCAGTGGTAATAAACAACAGATAACGGTTATGAACGATGGAGTACGGAGTATACGCGGTCAGTTAGTCTCTTCCCGGCCAACCCATCCACCCGAGGCTACCGCATGAACACAGGAAAAAGACTGGCCTTCAAACAGAGCTTCTTTATGTCGCTCAGCCGAAGACAACATGGTCACAAACCCGTTCGTATTTATAGGGTTTGGGACTAGCAACAAAGCAAGGGCAAAAGAATGGACCAGACAAAAGTCCAGACAGTGCAGAGTAGGCGTGTAGTCGGGATGACAACAACAGTTGTCACGATGGCTGAGGACGTTCGTGAAGACCGGAGAAGTACACGACCATGGCAACGGTGAAGGTCACTCACAAGTGTACTTTGTTAGTCTTTTGTCACACAATATTTTCCGGGGAACTGGCGACTTCCCCGACAGGACGGTTCACCAATAAGGCCACATATTCCACGAGCCTACCTACGTATATAGCAGGAAGTGGTCGGTGGATCAAACAACCTTCCGCTCACCCCACTTACACCTCGTATCACGAGCCGCTGTGACAGTCACACACACACACATAAGTTACACTTGAATACGGCGCCCTGTCGCTCTTAGACTGTTGCTGCAGGACCAGACGGACTGCAGGCAGTTTCGTTTCATTTGTTAAGGATACAGTGACAGCAAAAGTACTCAAACTCACGGACCTCAGCAGTCATATGAACAAATGTGCACAGCACAACAGAACAACCATGATTGGGGACTTATCAACAACATTCAATGTGTTGAAACGTAAAATTTCGGAGATTCCGGTGCATCTGTTTGATATGGCAGATCTTTACTCAAATTCGTCACAATTTTTCTTTCAAATGAATACAAAACGCCGTGAAACCAAGGCCTTGACTGAAATGTATATGCTGTTCTACCCACTCCACGGTGAACAGTAGTCAGTATTGACTGATTCGCCTGTGTTATGTAAACTATTCGCATGGTTTCGCAATTGCTCAGCTTGATCACGTGAATTATAGCTAATAGCTTATTCTTCTATACGTATACACTTCAGGAGAAACTAAAAAGGCACCGGCTGCCGAAGGTTGGATGTAACATTATGGGTACGAGAAAGTGTGGTGTTGTAACACAGATGTTTTGCTTAATTGTGTACCAAATCACTTGCATAATCACTGTGGGATCGATTCAACATGTTGAGGATGTATTCAACCGCGTAGTAAATAGGTGTATGGTTGAAGTCACGGCTGAAAATTCAGTGATAAATATTGACCGATTCAGTTGACAAAATGCAAGACTCTTCCAGCAAGCAAACACGTGGGAGGTGTTTCTCTCGGCGTTCAATGCAAGGTATCATTTAGTAAGGACAAAGTTTACAAACCAAATATATCAAACAATAATACAACCCGCTTGTGACGGTTTTCTTTATCAGTATACATTGTACTGATTACTTTAAAACGCTTCACATCTCTTCGTAATAAGTATGATAAACTAGTCGCATGAGCTTCGTTTATCCAATATCTTTCAAATAATTGATGTGGTAGTGCATTGTTGTTTGGACTTACTTGTGCTATAGTAATAAGGCCAAAGTAGTATAGACTTCGATAGTCAAACAGCTCTTCACGCATGCGACTTGGAAGCCTAAGAGTGGAACATGGAGCCAGCGGTTCACATGGCAAAACCTAAACAAGAGTACGATGGAACTTGAAATTCGAAAACCTTCTGAACATAAAGTTGTAACAAGCAAATCACGACAGTTGTTTAGATGTGTCACACTGAGAATTTTGGACTCATGCGTAGTGAGATGTGATACAAATTCGCTTATGAACAATGTGATTTATTGACACGGTGACCAATGCTGTTAGTTCGCAAGCACCTGGACCGGAGCCCGAATCCTGATCCAGTCTAGGATATGCACCGTAAATGAGCTACAATGAGAGCAAAACTCAACGCTGTATTGCCTGTGTCCGAAAGAGTTTGGTTGAAAAGTCTATCTGAGTGCGATGGTTCAGGTCTGATATGAATTGTGTTAAGTTTGTGTAAACCGAGCTCACAGGCTGATCTCAGTAACCAAATAGTAGTGTTCAGTGTACAACTATCCAATGGGGGCAGAATGGTATCTTAAAAGTTTGTCGTTTTATTGAGGTCGCAGTTGTTATCTGATCATTCACAAACCAGGACGTCTGTTCCTATTTATTATGGTAAACACAGTATAGTTCACTTCATTGTGCGGGGGAACAGGGCCTGTTCGTTATGACTTTCGGTGTGTAGTTATGCCACGAAAAAAATGTTCACACAACACCGCTGATGCACTCTTACCTCCTGTTTTAGAACAGAGTTCGAACTGTCACTATCTAATTAGTCTCAACAGCTAGCTGTGTGTATGAGAGTTTCACAGTGCACAACATGAAATATTCTGTGGCTACCCTTGTGGCCATAGTCCCTGAAAACTTGTAGGTCCAAGGTTGATGTCTGTCCATTCTAACAAGGTGCAAACTAGGCATATCCCGTGTTTTTATCTAAAACATTTCCGATTATCCTAATCCACATCTCAAAATAAGTGAGTGTAAGTTATAACTCGTAGGTCGTATGCGGAAATAATAGTCATTTATGATGCACCTAGCACGACCATTGCAACCAGCATTCACGAGTTTTCTCTCAAAATATTAAAGGAAAGTGTAAGTCAGAAGACCACCAGTACATATCTAAATTGTCAAATGATAACGTTAACACTCATTGACATTTCGTTTTTATACGGTCCAGGTTACAATGAGAGGTAAAGTTTACAATTGTGTTAAGCAACATATTTTCCCAGATCACACACAGTTGAGGCTGATGTTGACTGATCATTGCGGTTAAGTATTTAGTACATTCATGCTCGTTTCAATGTAAACCGGACCACGGGATACGCAGACAAGTGTATATCCCACAGTACTGTTAACTCGTATGTACTGTTAGCATCTTCAAACGAACAAAAAACAAGTGCTGCATGACCTTCACGATCGACAGTTCAGATCAATACGATAAAGATTCACGGTGGCCCTGATTGGTGTTCACTCTAGCGCAAGTACGATAGCACCATACTGCACCTTGAATGATCGATGGGTGTTAGATCACTGTGACTGCAAAAAAGGTTTGCTCTCAGACTTACTTCTTCTGTGGTTCCGATACAGTACACATTTTGTCTGGGTGTACCGCTGAGGTTGTAATAAACTAATTTAGACAACTCTTCAACATGTGTCAAACGATCCAGGTCGCTAGTGTTGAGGCACTTTCTTCGCCTCCATTGATAACGCGTTTTGCCGCATTTTTGGGGAAAACACGCCGAAGGCAGTGACCATTCAGACCAGACTCCAATGGTTGTTTCACAGTTCATTCCTATAAAAGAACACCCACACGCAATAAGCAGTTTAGCAACTCATCTTTCTGTCCACTTTTCAAGACGCTTATCATGAAAACGAAATAGAGGTTCTAAAGGATCTGATTTACTTTGGCAACCGTTGCATATGCTAAGACTTACAAAGTATAGATTACAGTGGATGTAATAAGGCAAATTAGGTACTTCATGACGCTTGCTTATTCTAAGTGGTGAATCTAGATTCATTGTTGACAGCTTACCCTACCGTTGCTTACTTCATTTCAGCAACGTGGAAAATCTGACCAAAAACCCAAAACTATTAAATTGTGGACAACATGAGCGACCGGATGAGCTATCGCTCAGCAAAGTCGGACCAACGGACGATGAATGGCAGAAAAAAGACCCACGACAGAACGTGTCAGTCACACACAGAAACAAGACAGAGGTTCATAAGAAGTGTAGGTAGAAACACCTGTTGCGTTGTGGGTTGGAATTCAGGTTGACAAACGCGGACGCGCGTGTGGCGTGGGGAGGTGCGAGTTAAACGGTAAACATTGTGTTTAACTGAACGACTTTCTGCTACAATGTCACTGTGATCTTCAGAACTTTGAGAACGATGCTGAGTAGCTTAATGATGACCGCTTGCTGCACATTCGATGTTTTGGTGCCCCAAGTTGACCATCTATTCCGATAATGTGCATATTGTTCTTTCCATGTGATAGTGCGCTATTTGTACGCATCGAAGGACTCCAGCGATCATCCACAACCTTCGCTACCAC
>LOND01003458.1:47947-60526 GCA_014220965.1 Paragonimus kellicotti | reverse complement strand
CCGAAAGAACAAAACTGCGGAGCAGGTTAACGCGTACAAAGATGCAATAAATATTCGCCTTCAGTTACGTATGACGGAGTTTGCAATGTTTCTTCCCAACCGAAATGGTGAATGGGAAAAAATCGGAGAAGTCATTTTTAGGGGAGAGAAATAACCTTTCACATGGGGAGGGAGTATGCGATTGCATAGGACCTAACTGGTTACAAGTAGGCGCACAATACACAATAGTTGTCTTGAAAGATAGCATAGAGCGTTAGAATCTAAGCAATCAGGCAGGCCATACAGACAACCTGGTAATAACAGTTGAAAAATGACAGCAGTTTGTCTCATGCAGATCACCCAGACAGAGGCAAATAACTGCAAATTATACACAAGCGCAGCTAAATATTGACGGTTTAAAACTGTTCACTAAACGCTACGGTACATTTGCACAATAAGATGATCACGCGTCTGTCACAGACATTATATTGCCATTTAGGGATACTATTCTAATGTTTCAATGCAAGTTAGCTCTCCTGGCAATTCTGAAAACGTTTTACTCAAATATACGAATGACATGTTTTGTCCCCGATTTTTCTTCCTTTTTAGCCTCAACAAACAGTTTGCTCAAGCTGTTTTGACGCATGTCTGAACGAATCGGTGTGGATTCAGTTATCTAAGTAAGTAGTGATAACAATTCACCCTCCGTCAGTTAACAGTTGAAACCCTACCTTGGGTTCCTTCTGTTGGGTACCTAAGTGCCAGTAAAAATAACCAAACGATATTTTCTTCATGTAAAAGAATCAAAAAGCTGGCCTTCTACATTCTGCTAGCTGTCAGTATGTCTCCTTCATACATCCACGATTTAGTCGTGTTAAAGGCACAGGTGTAATTACCTCTGAATCTACTGTTCATCTCGTTGTCTGATCTTCAGCACACTGATCACGTTGAACAATGAGATTTCCAGTAGAAACGTTGTTGATTATATTAGTTCCATTACTTTGCAACGTGCGAGAAACATGCATTCGATGTTCTATCCGGATCAAACCATCCAAAATTAATATTTGTGATTCCATTGTACAAGCTTTCATAATTTCGTTTGCTTACTCGGGTAATGTATAACTCATTCGTGCTTGCTCAATTACCCCTTATTTTGTGAACACCTGACAGGGTCAACAGCAGCGCAAGCCCTCGTACGCTCAGACGAGATTCGAAGATCAAACTGCATTTCCCACGTTCACTTGAATCCATACACAGACACCTGTTGAACCACACATTGTCACAGTTTTCTCTCATTCTATAGGCAACTAGATTTCCATTCTTCTCAGCTAATACACGAACTTTAATCAATAGTTTATGAATAAACAGTGGACGTTACCATTCACTTACTAGCTGCAAGCTGTTTTATTTCTTTGATTTGAAGTAACCAAAGCAAATATGTTTAAGTTGCTGGAAGTAAACTGCATAGCATTCACCTCGGAAGTTGAATAAAATGTAGTATTAGTCCAGATGTAACTCTTTGGGAGGAGTTCTACAGTTCAGTGATTCTTTTTGGTTTCAAAATTGGCGTATTCCAAAGATTATCCAAAGTTGCTGCAACACAGAAACCGAAAACACTACCTAATTATCATCAGAGCGTGTTAAGTGGTAAAAATTACGAAGATAAATTAAAGCACCTTATAGTTTTATGTGTACAGTAAGAAATGTAGTTAGATTTCAGGATTACTCATGGAGTAACGTTAACAGAAGTAAAGTTAATGTTGTGGATCCACTGCGAAGATTTATACCAGTGAATAACATGATAGTGAAAACTTGATTGGTTGGTAGGTGGAGTAGAATAAACGGAGTATGTATGGCAAACAAATGTAAACAGTTACTTCGAAAAAAGCTAACAGACTGAAGAGGTTCATGTCAGTAGACAATGCAGTCAGACGATATTAATGTGTTTCACTTAGTCCTATTTCAGTAAACCAGACTGATAAAAGTCTTTGATAGGAACGAAAAGATGGAATCTACCTTGTTCAAGCGTTCAATGCAGGCATCCCGGGGTAGTGAACAATCCGGGCCCATGAATTCCGCCTTGCAAACGCAATGCGCTTCATACTGACCGGTAGCTATACACCCCAGAATATTCTCCAACACGCACGGAGGAAATTGTTTGTTTAAGCAAGGATTTCGTGGCACACAAAGTTGAAGATTTGGGTCCCATTCGTGCACAGTGTTACAGTCACAAGTATATTCATTCTGATTCAAGATAAATTAAGTAAGACGAATCCAGTGGGTGCAGCATTTAATTATAGAAGTTAAACATGGATGAGCTCTCATAAAACCTTCCTGGTAATAAGCGCCCGAAGAAAGCGCTGTGATAAAAAATATTATCGGCGAATCTTAACGTTCCTACTATTTTCGGCTATAACAAACGGTATTTGTCATAGAAGCCTAGTAGTAGTTGGGAGTAAGATGATAATTTTGATAAGGAACTGGTAGTATGAAGTGAAATCTTAGTTAAACCGATCGGTTCAAACAGTGTCTATGAAACTTTTCATGCTTGCGCCAGCTTGTTTACACATTTAGTTCCTTATTCTTGGAGGTTTTCCGGATAGAATGTGAATGTTTTACTAGTTAGGATTCCTTGAGTAACCACAACAAGGTATTAGTAATAATGGATAACTTGACAGACTTGACTAAAGTTACCCAGATCCATCTGTGAAATACTTTGCCGACGGTTCCGTTACATATAGTACGGACTTAACGCACTTAAATTTGATGACACTTAACTACGGTTGCCAAACTGTAAATCAGTACAAAACTTTTAATTTCCAATGACTGAGCGAGTGCGTTCAAGTGCAACTTTTAGGTAAATCCCTCCTGGACCGTCAACGTATTGCATCCAGCTACGGATTTCACGAATCAAAGTGGGAAGGCGTCAATACTCGGGTTTAAACACCAATTTTTCAAACAACCCCTGTAGTTGGTTATATACTGTTCAGGTGTGTGACTCGTGTCAGCGGAACAAATCCGATCAAGACCCAGATCTTCTGTAATTTAATCGAAAATAGAGGATAACATATACTTTTTAAAATTAAGCTGTGTGAACATCGTTAGAAGTTCGATTTGAATACAAAAAATGGAAACCTTCCTGTTCGCCTAGCCTAACCCGGGATCATTTTTACTAACCTCAAACGGTCCAACAGTTTCACACGAGAATGGATCCTTTACACCTTTGAGATAAATACAAGGGTCTCCGTAACATGGGTCTGGACAATAAAGTTCTATCTGCGACTTTAGACTTCTTTGAACCGCAGCATCGGCATGTCGGTAATCTTCCCAAGCCTAAAAAGCACACAAAAGCACGAATTTAGACAAAGAACGTCAACATGACTAAGTACTATTCTGGTACGGCTGTGATAAAACGTCAAGTCTACAGTGCCATTGTGTTCACCGTGGAGTCGATAGACATGTGATAAACAAGATTTTCTCACAAACATAATACGCAAATTCTAACTCATTGATGGGTTGCTTAACAGCTTCAACAGGAGTGAAGCCGGAATTTAACAACGTTCAGCAAAACAAGCTGGCCAGAAGGTTTGCCTCCATTAGAAGACTTCAGCTCAATGTGGGGAAGGAGGGAAGGACAGATGAGCACATAACGGGAATAAATGAAATGGTAGCCTACGGGAACGTTGAGCTCACTAGTAACAGAGAACTTATTGTAAGATAAATTCTATTATACAACTCTGTGTTTTGAGTTTACTTTCATTTATCGGTTTATTTAAACTAACCAATCTGCTGCGCTTTTTATCAAACTATTGGCGTCAATAAGTGATCAGCATCAATGGAGACTGCTAAAATTTGCCCGTACTTCTACTACCTGCGTGACACGTTATCAACAGAACAGCCTCCGGACAGTGATTTACGAGCTGGCCTACCCAAAGCCACTGCTGCCTATGTACGTACGCAAACAGTCGCGGAATTTTGCCACTGTGACCAGCTACTCCGGACATACACGTCACCAGCCGTGAGAGAAAAGAGAGCACGCATGACCTGGAAAAGCAGACTGTAGCCGTAAACTAAAGATAACATCTATAGCGGTTTTCCGGTAAAGCAACCCAAAATATATCGCACGTTTTGACTCCTCAGTACAAGTTAGAACACTCAAATAATCGGTAGTTCATCCATTTAGTTGCACACAGGCCATTTCTTTAATCTTGACTTCCCTGATTCGTAATTATATGATCCAGCGGATACTCTAACTTCAGTAATGTATCCTTCACCTTTTCTTTCACCTAGATCTTCTGATAGAGACAACTGGTTGCATTTGTTGCTAACATTGTCGGTCACAGGATATTCTCCTAATCCTACCAACAATCCCACCAGGCAGACAAATACGATGCATCTGATAAACAGGTTACTCTAACATCTCAAAATCAAGACAACTTTGTTGCCTTGTGCATACTGAAGCTACGGATGACCGGTGAGATTGATCAGCAAATCTGAACGAACGAAAATAATTCATTTCCAGTCAAAAATGAAAATATCATCTGACTGACAGGCTACATTGATCATGCTTGAGAAAGCTAACCACTAGAAGTATAGCACGAGATTAAATATAAATTTTCTTGTTCATCAGATTAACTGTACTGTGATTACTGATGTGTGAATGGAGAGTGTGGTGGTTATGAAACAAACAGTATTAACATTTTATCTCAGATTTTTCGTTAAGATCGGTCTATCAGCCAGTTCACTCAACCTCATCTATGGAATTCAGCTTTGCACCGACCGGATGTCGAACTTCAGTCAGCGTGTCTTTGAGGCGTACGCAACAGACACTGCGCCACTGACCTTAGACCGAACATGGCCAATTGATCACTCCTGAATACGCTGCTATATTTGTTTACGAGTAATGATAGGGCTGACCGATTGCCTGAATAGGAGGCACAGTAACTACAACTAGTTATGAGTTACGTTCAAGTTACTGAGCTTGATATATCGTTTGTAATAATAGTCACTAAATTTCTTGAAGCAACATGTTTTGTTTGTTATAAGGACTACATATTTATGCTGCACGCAAAAAAAACAGGCATTCGGTGAGCGTGAAACTGCTAAAATAGAAAGGTGGTTAGAGTAGTTTACACTCGCAGAAACTTAGCGTAGTTTAGAACGCCAAAATAATGTGAATATCTTACTCGTATACACCAGTGATAGAGAAAGAAGACGGAAATGCTTTGCACGGGATCCATTAAAACATGCATCACCTCTCTTGCTTGACGGGGTATGGTTTCGCATGAATCATCGAACGTTGGTAGGTCACAACACTGCCAGTATTGCTGGTCGTCCGTCGTGCAAAAATAATTTCGCACGAACGTCACATACAATTCATAGTTCTGCTTTATTGTTAGTCCTGACTTGTAGACGATGTCTTGTATGCCGACGGAGAAATTTTTAGCTGCGAAACAGACAAGCAACATACTATGATTTTGGAATTATGTAGGCAATTTTCGGGACTGAAAACCCTACTATCGCTGCCGCGTAGAACACGAAAAACGCATATATACACCGCGATGGAAGTTGCGTGGTTCAATAACTGGAAGCCTACAGCTACCGCGCATGCAACTGGTGTATAAGGGGTAGGCTGTTACCACCAGGGGTCATCTGTTCCGGAGGAGTAATGACGGTTCGACTGCGAAATGAAAGGTAACAAAGGCAGAGTGTTTTTTGCTGGCTCCACGCTGCAACTGTTATCCGCTGACCGGTGAAGTACACATACATTGCTAACGTTCAGTGGACATCCACGCACTTGACAAAAGAGTGGAGAGCCTAATTGTTTAGCTAAAGTCAAAGATCTGACTTTGTCAATCGAAACATCTTGAACAGTTTCAGCGAGCATTTTCAAGACTTGTAGCATTATGCTCCAACATTTACCACCCCAAACTTGTGACTTCCAGGGACTTGTTAACATAGCGCTGATGTAAATATGATGCGCATATTAGTTTTATACGTAAACCATTCTAATCAGTCCTACATAAACTGTGATAATGAAGATAAGCTAGCTTTGTCAAGTCGGACAAACCGTGCAGGGTGTTCGGGTACTCATTAATGCAATAATACAGGTTTTTATCCAGGCAGATGGAAAGACTTGTCACTTAACATAATTCCATGAATATCCAGTTTAATTAGACATCACGAAGAAAGATCTTGCATATGAGTCGCCTTAAACAAATAGCTCGAATGGAACAAATTGCTCGAACGAAGTTGTGTTCCATTAAAATATTACAGATTGAAGAATTTTCGGCTGCATCAACGGTGTAAGAAACAGCTGATGCATTTTTTCCCCAATACTCTGAGGAACTATGAAAGTAGTAACGTTGCCCGTTGCTGCTCTCCGTCCACTATTCCTTTGTAAACAATAACGAAATTCTTTTGTTAAACTGTTCAATCCATCTCAACTTTTGACAATCTAGTTGCTGAATGGTTTGGACGTCTTCAACTAAAGCGACCTGCTGTTGGTTCAACACTACCTTGGCTCTCCTAGATACTAAGTATACCCTGTCCTCTGTAATCAGAAGTGCGGATATCAGCAATGAAGTGCACATAGGTTTGCGTATCTCACCGGTTAGCCGTGGGCGGTCGACCTGTTGAGGCGTCGCCAGACCAGCTGATAAGCTGGTCACTCCCGGCTGTCTTGCAACTGAGCCATCAGTGAATGTTTTGACTAAATCGACAATCTCTGGAACTAGTGGTTCGGCAGTTCCACAACCCAGCTGCAGTATTAAATGGTTACATGTTGGCACATGGTGAACCATGTAGCCCTGTTGTAATGCGCTGTCGCGTATGAAAACTTCCTGTGACCCCAACGGTGAAGAATAAGCTTTTCTAAAAGCGGGATTTTTGTACCTACTGTACGACAGCAACTCATGTCTTTATAGGTATCAACAAATCATTCCGAAAAAACTTACTTGCATTAGACGATCCGCCAATGAGAACAAAAATAGGGAAGAGTAGGGTTCCAAAAATGCCACGTGTAAAACCACGCAGGTAGGCTTTACCGGAGAGATGCTGTTTAAGACCAACTAGTACTCTGATTTTATTACCGTTTAATTCGGACAGCCATAAATCCAACAGCTCTGTAGAACAATCCGTCAACAGAAGCTTTATGACCAACAGGACGAAAGGTTTGAAGATGAGAGCCATAACCGATGTGTAGTTCAAGTGATTCAATGTTCAGTTGACGTTTGAAGCCCAGACATTATGATTCCTTTCTAAAATTCAGATAAGTTAGTCAATAATCATCATCGCCATCAGTATCATCAAAGCCAGCGACTAACAAGTGGTAATTTCTCATGCTTAACCGCAATACAACCATGAAGAGTAAACAACAAGCCCTAGAAAAAAACAAAAAGAGCAGGCGAGAGGATATAACAACTAGGTTTATACTCACCCAATCAAAATTGAGGTGCCTGCAACTTGCAGACAAACATCTGAACTACAAATAAAAGTAGGGCCTCATCAACGAGAAGATTAGTCGCCATCTTACCTAAAGTCTCCAGCCGCTTACTTTGGTTCACGGAACCTCCAACCCGAGGGAAACCCCATCCACAGTGGACAACCTCTTGGTGAATAACTACATTTCTATACATCAAGTCACCATCTGTCCACCGCATACTTTAGGTTAGTCGGCCGTAACATAGGAAAAGAGCGTTCTATTTGGCAGTCAGTTAACAATTTGCCTGTGCAAATTTGAAGATTAAACAAAAGATATCGCTTGGAAATCACTATCAAACACCCGCTTCCTAATGTCCTCGTTGTTTACCCGTTGGCGACACCCACTGTGAGCGATCGAACGCAGACATCGAAGACGGTTCACGTCTTATACCCTGAGCGGTCACACTCCGGAGCTGTAAGTTAGCGTAGCCCCATGGTTCGTGTTATATACGCGACTCTTAAGCCCGGGAAGATACACCATTTCATCAGAAATGTCCTAAATTGTGAACGTCCTTCTAGCTTTAACACGACCTTCTGTTTCATCCCCCATACCTCTGTGATGAAAGTTAAGTTTTAAAATTAACTCGGAAAACGTTTCCGTAAACCGAGGTTAATAAACAACTTACTAAAGAGCTCGGAATCATTCTGGCCTTAATACACAATATAATAACAAAACACGCAACAAACAACTGTACCCACAAAGCTAAACCGCCAGCTTAACGAAACTATAATCCAATGTGGTAAGTTATGTTGCCTTTTTAACTAGTTGTGCACAGTCAGTTTTTTTTTTTTAAATTTCATTTTATGATCACTTTGTTGCTTACCAACATTCTGGTTTCACCTAATTGTCGATGGCCCATTTAATTTTCGGTGGGGTAAACACTAAACTGGTATGCGGAGTGCGTGATCCATTCATCACAGACTGTGCAACCGGATTAGTGAACCGACTGATCGCACATCACCCGATTTTTGAATTTAAAGTTGGTAAACTGCCGCGCTAAACATGTGGTCAGCGTAGACCATTTGGTGGAGACAGCCGTGTTCAAACGCAGACAGACCATTGCTGGTATGTTCGACAACAGATCACTCTCCTGATCCACAGAGCAAAGTCGACGGCATAAATACACACACCGTTACTCTCAGCAATAACCGAATCTCTTTTCGACAACGTATACGACATGTACTGGCAAAAACAACTTTTGCTATCCGCGTTTACACCTTGTCATTACTGTTACAAGCCGACGATATAGTGGTACCCAAACACGTGAAGTGGTTCACCTTCTCATGCGGGTTAGCCTCAACAGAAAAAATGGAAGTTTGAAAGTCCAGCCGTAAGGCCGTACTTTGCATCTTGGAACCGCGAAGACTGTTACTTACAGACCGGTCCAGTCATTCATCTGATTCAGCGTGGATGTACTTTCGAAGGAATGACAAAACAGAACAATGCCAGCTATCTACTGCACGTCAGTCATCTCAGTGTTAAGAACCTCTGTCCCAGGATAATCCGATGAATATACAGATACGAACCACCTGACGAATACTGATGTTTCAACGGGCGAGTAGGATTTCGTATCGCGTTAGTATTGAAAATGAAATAATGGAATATTCTGAATTGTTTCTATACTTTTCCCCAGTCAATAAAGACTATGCCCACTGTTTTAAAATATTTGTATCCAGTTTAGAGAGGTCTTATTAGTAAACTCGTCTAACGCATGGAGTACGTATTTATTTGTAGCGTCAGCTAAATTCCTGTGGTTTATCATGGTTCATGAGTCGATTTATGGATCACATCTACTAACAAGGACGGCTAAAATGAGCGCAACCTTCACAGGTTACTCTCGTTACAGAAAACTTTAAGTGCTTTTTAACCAACTGAAATAAAAACAGGACAATAAACAACGGAAAACATATTATCACTGTATAGAAGTATAACTTAATGCCGTGCATACTTAAATAAGTGTAAACTATTATAAGTAAATTTTTATTACATGTACACCCATTTTAAACCAACACATTTCTAAATCTCCGTCTATAACTGTGTGTTGAGGGTTGATGCTCAGGTTCTTGTAGCGCTAAAACGTTAGGATTATCCCCAAATTTTGTTTCTGTGAATGTGTGCAACTGAAGTCAAAGTAGAGGTTGGATACAACTAAACAAATCTAAGCCAGTCACGTAATTCACTAACGACCCACACAACCGTCTCTAGAGTGCTAATCACATGAGTGAAACTTGAATAGATTAACAGGAAATGAACAGTGGGTGAGACAAGATGAAGGCAGAACACGTTAGGAGTGACAGGTGATGGAAAGGAGTGTAAGGACAAATAGTTAGTAAGAAGCGGCTAAGATAAATCAAGATGCAATGAACATTAAACTTGTAGAAAAAGAGCCTTAAGGTTGTGATCAAAGTCCCCGACCGATTACACACACCCTACATTTTTGGAAGGGCATTTCAGTATTCACTAACGGGCCGAGAGAGATAAGTTTTCACTGTCACATATTCCGGTCAAGGTTTGTTCAATTTTTAGCCGATGTGTACGAGAAGCCGGTATCCATGCAACACAAATACCCGTGGAGGTTAGGATCAGTACGGCGGACTAAAATACGATAGATAGGGATTAGATAACCACGTATTCATCGGTAAAAAATTAGTCACATGTTTAGCCTGTCTAAGAATGTATGTGTGACCGTCATCTTAAACGGTGTATCAGACGAATTTTCGTAAGTTCAACTCCATCTAATGCTACTTCATTGCGTATTAAGCGTAACCGGTTCACCTGAAATCAGTACTCGAGGTGCAGCTTCACGAATGTAGTACAGGGTTTGCAGAACGCACTACCCACTAGCATCCCGGGGGCTGAACAAGCCATCAACGGCAAGCAAAAGTCTTTACTAGTGGCCTGTTGTCCCTGGCTGCTGGCCCTGAAGTCGCCGGAACTAAGGATACCGAGTTTCATCTAATGGTTCACAACAGAAAACTCTGATTCCCCTAGCACATAGGTAGGTATAACAGCAGGTGAGCCATTGCGCATTACAATAAATGTTTCGCGGTTATCTGAAAACAGTCATTTTACTGACTACAAACAGTGCTGTTTTAAGGTTGTCTTCAAGAACGCCGATCCCCCTTCAACGTAAACAGTCTGCCGAACGTTACGGTCACTTCCAAACATTAGCAGCGGCATGTCTAAGAGACTAGAAAGCTCAGTGGGTTAGATCGATAAAAGATTGTTAAAACTAAACCTAGAAGTACTCTGTTCAACAAACTGCGGCAAGAAAGGATGTCTGGTCCGACAAAGACACATCTTTCTGTCCAGCATGAGATCTTTTAAACAGTTCATACGATTTATACAGTTCAAAAAAGCGCCGTTTCTTGCACAGCCTCTGGTGTTGTAGCTTGTCAAATGCTTTATTAAAATGAACGAAAACTACGTCTACTGCATGATCGTGTTCCGCCACCTCCGTACACGTCCACTATATCGTGAAGGATGTTCACGTCTAAAATAATGTTAGGCTGGATTAAGCGGCTCGAATAGAGAGAGATAAGCTTTGTTCTCCAGTATACCAGCCTCTCAAGAAGCCTGGCTTAAGTACCGGCCAGATCCAACGACCGATAGCTTGAAGGTACCTTCCAATTCCTCTTTATAAAAAATAAGCCAAACAACTACTTAATGCTAATTCAGTGAAAGGAAACTGTCTGTAATGCATGTTTGAAGAACAGAGCTAGCTGACTGCATGAAACCACGATATCTTTTACAACGTATGTTTGTTTTATGTCCCTCGGATCTGGTGGCTTTTGTGGAGTTTAGCAATCCATTTTCAGTATCAAAGTCCACAAAAATAATTTTTACGAAAAACGGCACTCTTTAGCTTTGGTTTTTCCTTTCGTACAGACAGAAAAGCTGTAGGTAATCGATCCACCAGCACGCACTTTTTTTTAAAGGTGGTTGGAATTTTTAGCTTAACCGTTGAATGAGGATGCTAAAGTACTCTGTCATCCATGAAACTTAACTTGTCCGAAAAACCCCTTGAAGTCAGAGACGTAGTGTTAACGACTTCTTATTTATACTGTAACCTGGGAGTGTTGAGAGGTGGCTTGTAACTACCCCGAGCTACCCTGTATACTTCGAAGGTTGTGGCTTAGTGAGCTTCGACATACACAACACAAGAATGTGTCTAATTTTGAGGTAAATTCGTTCCAATGATAATGGAGTTTGGTTTTTCGAAGACCCAGGTTATTCAGTCAATTTCTTCAGTAGCACTTTAGATGCGGGACCTGAAACATTCTTCGAAAGTTCCTATGCTGAAGGAAACAGTAAGGGGACTAACGACAGATTTCATCTACGTTGAAATCCCCTAAGATCAGACGTCCTTTTGATGTGTGCTAACAGATGGACTGTGGTACGTCAAACGAGTTAGAAAAGAGACTTTATTAGACCGTAATCACTTTTGGTAGTCCCTTAGGATGCATGCTCGTACAAAGCTTCAAAATTTCTACAATGTCTTGAAAAAAAAACCAAACCGGCCTTCTCTGCACCAAACACAGCACCGTCACCTTAACGGTGAGGAGTTCGACTATATCTGAAAAGTGCACGGTCTGTTAGAAGCAACTAGTGTTGTGAACCAAGAACGCAGATGGCAAAAGGGTTACTTATTCAGAAAACCAATACATGGGTTATGCGCTTCAACATGACTACAAACAAAACACTCATCTGCGTACGACACTGGTCTCAGAACGTCACGGTTGCCACGGACGCCAATGCTCAGTTCCTTTATGTACCGAGAACCATTTCATGCCATGCTGCACTCCAATGTTTCTTCTTGTATTTTTCCCGCGGCTACTTCAATGTCAAAATCCATGCTCCTGCCTCACTACTGAATAGTAGTGGTGTGAGTATTATGGTGCGATTGCTCGCCCCCACTTCATAAGCTACTGCTTATATTAGAGGATAATCATGCTTACATGATGGGAAAGATGCTCTGCAGGCGATCATCAAATGGAACTTTTGCATCTTAAAGCTTGCTGTTTTGATTAGATCCATTGCTGACGTCAGTCTAAAAGAATCAGGAGTCACGATTGCGGGATTTCAAGTAGGCAACACTGTTTGTAAGGGCAGTGGTG
>LOND01003458.1:12407-47280 GCA_014220965.1 Paragonimus kellicotti | reverse complement strand
GACAAGATGAAGGCAGAACACGTTAGGAGTGACAGGTGATGGAAAGGAGTGTAAGGACAAATAGTTAGTAAGAAGCGGCTAAGATAAATCAAGATGCAATGAACATTAAACTTGTAGAAAAAGAGCCTTAAGGTTGTGATCAAAGTCCCCGACCGATTACACACACCCTACATTTTTGGAAGGGCATTTCAGTATTCACTAACGGGCCGAGAGAGATAAGTTTTCACTGTCACATATTCCGGTCAAGGTTTGTTCAATTTTAGCCGATGTAAGAGAAGCCCGTATCCACGCCAAACCAACAAATACCCGTGGAGGTTAGGATCAGTACGGCGGACTAAAATACGATAGATAGGGATTAGATAACCACGTATTCATCGGTAAAAAATTAGTCACATGTTTAGCCTGTCTAGAATGTACGTGTGACGGTCATCTTAAACGGTGTATCAGACGAATTTTCGTAAGTTCAACTCCATCTAATGCTACTTCATTGCGTATTAGGCGTAACCGGTTCACCTGAAATCAGTACTCGAGGTGCAGCTTCACGAATGTAGTACAGGGTTTGCAGAACGCACCACCCACTAGCATCCCGGGGGCTGAACAAGCCATCAACGGCAAGCAAAAGTCTTTACTAGTGGCCTGTTGTCCCTGGCTGCTGGCCCTGAAGTCGCCGGAACTAAGGATACCGAGTTTCATCTAATGGTTCACAACAGAAAACTCTGATTCCCCTAGCACATAGGTAGGTATAACAGCAGGTGAGCCATTGCGCATTACAATAAATGTTTCGCGGTTATCTGAAAACAGTCATTTTACTGACTACAAACAGTGCTGTTTTAAGGTTGTCTTCAAGAACGCCGATCCCCCTTCAACGTAAACAGTCTGCCGAACGTTACGGTCACTTCCAAACATTAGCAGCGGCATGTCTAAGAGACTAGAAAGCTCAGTGGGTTAGATCGATAAAAGATTGTTAAAACTAAACCTAGAAGTACTCTGTTCAACAAACTGCGGCAAGAAAGGATGTCTGGTCCGACAAAGACACATCTTTCTGTCCAGCATGAGATCTTTTAAACAGTTCATACGATTTATACAGTTCAAAAAAGCGCCGTTTCTTGCACAGCCTCTGGTGTTGTAGCTTGTCAAATGCTTTATTAAAATGAACGAAAACTACGTCTACTGCATGATCGTGTTCCGCCACCTCCGTACACGTCCACTATATCGTGAAGGATGTTCACGTCTAAAATAATGTTAGGCTGGATTAAGCGGCTCGAATAGAGAGAGATAAGCTTTGTTCTCCAGTATACCAGCCTCTCAAGAAGCCTGGCTTAAGTACCGGCCAGATCCAACGACCGATAGCTTGAAGGTACCTTCCAATTCCTCTTTATAAAAAATAAGCCAAACAACTACTTAATGCTAATTCAGTGAAAGGAAACTGTCTGTAATGCATGTTTGAAGAACAGAGCTAGCTGACTGCATGAAACCACGATATCTTTTACAACGTATGTTTGTTTTATGTCCCTCGGATCTGGTGGCTTTTGTGGAGTTTAGCAATCCATTTTCAGTATCAAAGTCCACAAAAATAATTTTTACGAAAAACGGCACTCTTTAGCTTTGGTTTTTCCTTTCGTACAGACAGAAAAGCTGTAGGTAATCGATCCACCAGCACGCACTTTTTTTTAAAGGTGGTTGGAATTTTTAGCTTAACCGTTGAATGAGGATGCTAAAGTACTCTGTCATCCATGAAACTTAACTTGTCCGAAAAACCCCTTGAAGTCAGAGACGTAGTGTTAACGACTTCTTATTTATACTGTAACCTGGGAGTGTTGAGAGGTGGCTTGTAACTACCCCGAGCTACCCTGTATACTTCGAAGGTTGT
The DNA here is from genome assembly GCA_014220965.1 of Paragonimus kellicotti. Lineage (NCBI taxonomy): Eukaryota > Metazoa > Platyhelminthes > Trematoda > Plagiorchiida > Troglotrematidae > Paragonimus > Paragonimus kellicotti. The sequence goes on along the minus strand of LOND01003458.1, from coordinate 45,410 downwards.
GGCTTAGTGAGCTTCGACATACACAACACAAGAATGTGTCTAATTTTGAGGTAAATTCGTTCCAATGATAATGGAGTTTGGTTTTTCGAAGACCCAGGTTATTCAGTCAATTTCTTCAGTAGCACTTTAGATGCGGGACCTGAAACATTCTTCGAAAGTTCCTATGCTGAAGGAAACAGTAAGGGGACTAACGACAGATTTCATCTACGTTGAAATCCCCTAAGATCAGACGTCCTTTTGATGTGTGCTAACAGATGGACTGTGGTACGTCAAACGAGTTAGAAAAGAGACTTTATTAGACCGTAATCACTTTTGGTAGTCCCTTAGGATGCATGCTCGTACAAAGCTTCAAAATTTCTACAATGTCTTGAAAAAAAAACAACCAAACCGGCCTTCTCTGCACCAAACACAGCACCGTCACCTTAACGGTGAGGAGTTCGACTATATCTGAAAAGTGCACGGTCTGTTAGAAGCAACTAGTGTTGTGAACCAAGAACGCGGATGGCAAAAGGGTTACTTATTCAGAAAACCAATACATGGGTTATGCGCTTCAACATGACTACAAACAAAACACTCATCTGCGTACGACACTGGTCTCAGAACGTCACGGTTGCCACGGACGCCAATGCTCAGTTCCTTTATGTACCGAGAACCATTTCATGCCATGCTGCACTCCAATGTTTCTTCTTGTATTTTTCCCGCGGCTACTTCAATGTCAAAATCCATGCTCCTGCCTCACTACTGAATAGTAGTGGTGTGAGTAGTATGGTGCGATTGCTCGCCCCCACTTCATAAGCTACTGCTTATATTAGAGGATAATCATGCTTACATGATGGGAAAGATGCTCTGCAGGCGATCATCAAATGGAACTTTTGCATCTTAAAGCTTGCTGTTTTGATTAGATCCATTGCTGACGTCAGTCTAAAAGAATCAGGAGTCACGATTGCGGGATTTCAAGTAGGCAACACTGTTTGTAAGGGCAGTGGTGAACTGCCGACGGCGTATACTTGAATCATGTGACCTATGCTTTGGTTCTCTGTGCGTTCAGACCTTTTACTCAATGATTATGTACGCTGTTTAAGACGGTTGGCAATTGGTAACCGTCACTCACTACTGATTTACTAATTCCCACTTTCGCACGTGTAAATCAGGAAGGCTCCTAGCACGAAATTTCACGTCAAACGTATGAATATAATTAAAAAATGACACCACGGAATCTAAACTAAATGCAGTGGTATAAAGTGCGCAAGTTGAAAGTCTTTTTGACTTTGAAGTCAAGACATGCCGATTTCAGGTCCGTCGACTTACAAATAAACTTATGCATTCTGCGCTAATTTACTAATCCCACATTTTATGACCAGTATGATGCTAGTCGTGCCGTCCGCTACAGAATTACATTAGATCGAACAATCAGTACTTCAATCATCTAGTCGGAATGTACACAGGTGTAGGCTTTCGTTGGTTTAAATGTTGAACATATCGGTTAGCCTTTCAAAAGGTCAGATGTGTACCATTATTTTATCCTTGGCACATTGAGTATCTTGCTATTTTACCTGGGATAGAGAGGTCATATGTCCTAACTACAAACATGCAAATAGAGCCAGTTTGCTGAAAAATTATAGACCTAACGGACACACTGTTGAACTCACTGTTGGATTCAGTGTAGCAGAATATATGTGGGCCTCTTTAAAAAAACTAGACTCCAGTTTCTATCTTGTTAGAGCCGACAAAGATATGCATTACTGACGAGCTGCAACGAGACAGGAGCTCGAATCTGGTGCCTTTTACGAAATAGGCTGGCTGGCTGGCCTTTTTACGAAGACTGCAATTAAATGCGTGATGTTCAACTTTAAATTGACCAAATTCCCAACTACTCATCAGTAGTGTATGGGTATGTGAGAAACGTTCAACGGTACTTATACAGTTTCGTTGTAGTAAATCGAACCCCTATATAAGTACAGAATACACGAATTCGCTCCATGTATTAACTGGTTGAATGCCAGTAATGCTTGGCAATTTGTACACATGGGTTTGAGATTGAAGACCTAGCTTACCCAGATCCAGTCGATCAGTCTATTTTGGTTTCCAGCGGACTTCCGCTGGCCAGGAGGGTAGTCAGCAAAAACGGGGTGTAGCACCGCTCTTAGGGAATACAAAGCGCACTAGAGATAAAATAAGATTTCAAATCTAACAATAACTTAAGTAATGAGGAAGTTGAAAATATTTTGGAAGGGTTCATGGAAGGGTAACTAATGCCCTCAGATAGAACAGCAACTGCAGTGATTAGTAGCTGTGTGAGAAGAGAAATGCGGCCTAAGAAAGGTCTGAAGTTGAAGTCTTTATTCACAATTACCTCGTCGGCCGCCGTCAGTCACTGGAGTGAAGAACTGCAGCACAAGTCCTATGCTGGATACAATATGTTTACGCGTTAAGTCACCGCAAATTCTTCGAAAATCAGGTGTTCCATATAACGCAAATAACTTCTATGTTTTCCTGATTGTCAGCTCTTTTCTTAACTTAGTGAATAGACAAGAACGTATGCCAGCAAGATGGCTTATGTTTTTCAGGGGAGGGAAACGGGAGGGGGACTTCCACAGCTTGTAAGAAGCAGATGTCTGGTCAGCTTTATGGATAAAAACTTTGAAATGATGGCAGTTCGAGTCCATTGGGTTAGATTGCAGGCAAAATATACTTAAGCTGCCCCCTATTGCGTTAACCTTCCGCATTCTTAAAACTTTGGACAGAAACCTCTGTTATAATTTTTACAGCCAGTGACAAATGAAATAATAACACAGACAGTTGATGGTTACTCTGTCACAGGTTTAGTGGCTGATTTTTGTTCCAGGTGAACTTCATTCGTAATAATATGATTAAGAAAAGAGCGTGTCCGTCCCGGACGACTCCGCATAATTTATTTGGAATGTTGTGTTCAGTCATTCACGCAGATCATCATTTTTATGTAGTTCAACAGTCAGAGCTCGCAATCAAGAAGAGAATTAGACAAACCCTTGAGTTTGTGGGCGTTGAATTAACCAATAAAGATGGGAGGAGCGCTATAAGAACTAAAATATGTCTAAGCCAGAAAGAATAGCCGGATGCGCTCTATGAGGACGAATGGCATATGACATTGACAAAAAACATTTTACCACTAAGGGAGTGAAGTATGAGTCATAGTGCATCGTACTTATTCAGAGGAATAAATTCCACAATGATGGTTGACCTTGTAAGATTCCCCCTTAGAAAGACAGCAAAACCTTCCGCGCACCCACGCCAGCAGTCCTGTTTTACTCAGAGGTTAGCGACATAGCTTCCGCTTGTCAGAAGTGGCCTTCATCAGATAAGTGTGTTGTGTCCCCCCCTGTGACTAAAGAACGCCTTTCAACACTTCGAGTGAAGTTGATGAATGATCAACATCCGCACTGTCCATGGGCTATCTCCGAAAACAGAAGCATTGTAGTGGTGAGGTGAGAGGTTTGGAACGTTCCAACGACTTCAGCACCTATCACAATGGTCTGAGGCCTGATGGCCCAAGGTATCCAAATCTAGCTGGTATGTCATAATCCATATCAAGGAGATGTTTTGCAATATGCAAGGCAGCCGCCAAGGAAAGGTGTAATAACACTCCTACAGTCTGTTGTAGTGGACAAGTGGGTATGCGCTAGACCCTCGTCCACTAACAATTTAAAACGCCTTTCCTGAAGAGCAGTCGAAACGTAGTCCCAACAGGCATCAAACTAAAGAACACTGGAGTTTGGAAACAAACCGTATATTTCCAGCAATGTTTGGAAATATGATAAGTAGTTAGCTCTAGCCTAGTCTGGGACCAACGGCAGCAACCAAGAAGAAAAGAAGCACGAGGTGGGCTACAGCCCACTCGGCGGCACTCAAAAGCGCGCCAAGCGAAAAGTGCGTGGAACCTTCGAGTGCGTTAAACAACGCTCGAAAAGGTCCGGGTTAAACGACCTTGAAGAATGGAATAGTAGATGAGTCGTTAGGAAAAGGGCAAGCATTCGCTGCGTGCAATTAGTTGCACGACTGAAGAAAGTGGCACTGAGTTCATATCAGGCCTCCTATAGCAGGCGTACACAGAATCATGCGTACAGAACAAGCAAGCGGGAAAACGGTTGCAGCCGGGATCCTTAGAGAAGCCACACGATCGCTGGTCACTACAGTATCAGTCCGAGAGCGATGAATTCTCATACTTAAACAGTGGAAAAGTTGACAAACAATGTAGTAACCAATACAATAACACGACCGAAGAAAATAAAGGGTACGACCAGCAAACATCCGGCGTGTAGCGCGCAGAAGGAAAAATTTGCAGTTTCCTCAAAATCGGAGTGCCACACACAACTGTGCTACAGCAAACATAACTCACAACAAGTGTCACATTTTAAAATCGAAATGCAATAACAACATGCCAGTATAAGAAATCATTACAAAAGTTTTATAGTCGATACTCTGGGAACAAAATCATCGGAAAATTCGGCGGAAAACATGGTGAGATTAGGGACGCAACGCTTATGAACTGTGTTGCCAACGCACGGCTGATGTTTGGTTGTGCGAGATTGAAGATTCAAATTTTTGACATTCAGCATGCAACGATCAACTATGTTGGGTGGAAGGTACCGATAGATACGTACGTCGCTGCGTGGCTGCCGTAGGGTGACGCATTCGTTCGTGAGCCAGCAAGTCTGTCGGCGCAGACTGCTCACGATGGGTACGTGCACTCGTTTTGAGGAACAGTTGGACTGTTTGCAGGGCGTTGGTCCCGGTTAAAAGCTGATTTCCCATGAAGTTACGTAATTCATCCGCATGTAAATCTTTCTGCGCTGCATTTGTGAAAGTGTTCTCTGTATTGTTAGTTGATAAGGTACTGGATCCATCGAGTGCACATTAGATGTTTCTAGTTGGGCGGCTTGACATCTACCAAACACGATATAGAGTTTCCAACTTTAGAGAATTATGTATGATTAATTGTTAGACTGGTGTTCATATCTTCTTCTTCCTTAATCCATACGGAAAGTTGGGAATGTACAGAAATTGAGGAACAAAAGAAAACTGAGTACAACTACCACCAAAGAGAACTGTTGATTATTGAAAATGGCTATGTATGCCAATAATGAAACTGACTGGCCAGTTTGGAGTTGGTATCCCTAAAATCTTCGCCAGGAGGAGTAAGCGTTTCTCATGTATTACTTTTTATTTAGGTGATAGTGCTTGCAATGCTATAGATACTAGCAGTTCCGCGGCCGCAGGTAAACAGGGGGAAATGGACCGGTGTCCAACGCATTGAAGGTTTGAAAGAATGGACCCCGGAATGTGAGATTTCCAGAAGATCAGTTATGGTATTACGGCGAATTACTAGTCTTTTGGCGACGTCTACTCCAACTGATTTTCGCTTTTTTGTTCAGCATACACCATGAATGTCTTCTGAAAGTGATACCTCGCGGAAAGTAAGCAAAGTTCGACTTGCAAACTTCCCTGTTACGCTTGTCAATTGATGGAGTCGTCATATCTTAAAACCTCTCGAGGCTGTTGTTGTATCCTGTACATTGTTGACTGATGAGGCCCGTCAAGACCATTCCTCTCATGTTTGGTGTTTTTGCCACTCACAACAAACCATGGAGTGAAGGTGAATATTTGTCTGATTTGGTCAGTGAACCGCTCACACATCGTTACGACCGGTAATCTTAAGCGTAATGAGTTGGTCATCAGTAGAACTATTTACAATTCATTGGCAAAAACGTGTGTGGGGTGGAATCCTCAGCACACTAGGTCAGCCAACTGGGATCATTCTACTTAAAACGATGTCTACATTGACCATAAGTCTACTTATCTCTGACAGACCGTCCTGAGTGCAAGGATAATTTCTTTCTATGTGCCAACATCCACAGGCAATCTCTGTTCGGAATCTTAGCGTTGAACATGACACATTATTTCCCTTACAGATACATGCGCTTCGTTTATAATGATGCAACATGAAAATTCATTTTGCTACGGCTGGAATCCCTCTGTCACAAAGGCGCACGTTTTGAAGCTGGTTACTGCTAAAAGCGTTTATTTATACATAGCCATCTGCTTGCTCTTGCTTATCAACAACTTTCCAGCAGTTTGTCGAGGACTGTCAGGGTTTAGAAAATGGAAGGCTAAGGATTTTGTGCAGTTTATTCTGCAAATCAGACCGAGGGTTTTGAAAAACACTATACCCCACAAGAACTACTGCATTCTTCCAGGCCTGTTCGTCGGGATTTATGTCCCTGCGCATCATGTTCATTGTGGAGTTCTACGTGAGTACAGAAACTGATGCATGCGTGGGTTTGTTCACGACTTGTTCCATACATGTGCAACGGGCAAAATGACATGCAATATCTATCCATTGGTACATCTGACGGGTGACGGCGCATATCACGGTGCAGTGGATAGGTTCTGGCCTTCTTCTTTGAGCGTACATTTAACACACCAAACTAGTGTCACACTGCCCGTGCAATCCGGTACCTCAATTGTGCTACAATTAGAAATAAAAGTGCACCACGTCGGAGGCAGTTGGGACTCATCGGTTACTGCATGTAGAACTCTGCAGAAATGATTTCAAAAAATCGGCTGCGCTACATTGCTACATTTCCTGGAAAATACCCATCCAAGTAACGTAGTAATTGCCTAAGACCTGCTTCACGTTATTTCGAACAATAATAGTGGTAACCAAAACAGACCTTCTTCACATTGCAAACACTGAAACTAGTGTTGGTTTCTGAGCACATAGTACCGCACCATCTGTGTTGTGCATATTCAGAGCTCATGAGATCAACGATCAAGTTTGCGATGCACTTCCTTCTGATGTACTTCGCTTGTGTTTTTCCCCACCCTCTAATTCTGTTAGTATCCCACTGTTACACACACTTATAAAATCAATGATAAACATGAACCAAAAGACCGTGTTTTGAACTTTTCGTTAAATTATGCAAACACTCATATTTCCGAATGACGAAATTCATACAATTTTTAGGTACGTACAAAAGATAATTTTGTTGCGTTGTAAAAATTAAGGCTGACGAGGAGGTTGCCATCATAAGCAGTAGTTGGTTAAATGTAACTCGTATAACTGTCCTTGTTCTCAGACTTCTAGGTAATGCCTTTTATAAATACGCACAGAAACATCTGCGTGCGAAGTTAGACGAGCTCTGGTTACCTCTTATCATGATGGTTGCCACAAGTGAATGGAATTACTTCACATTACATATAAAACATTCAACTGTGGTTGACCCTATATGTGCCAAGGAAATGGAAGTACGACACACGACGTACGACTTGCCTTCCAGCAATGATACAATAAACCTGGGTCCACCTCTCAACCGTTCAACGAGGGTTGATTACACGAGTCAGTTCACGTGCTAACAGTGAGCAACTGCGATTTCCAGGCAAGGAGAGTGTGAAGGATAATAGAAAACAAAGGAAGCGTTGCCCAGTGCTGGTTAGTTATTCGCTTCCATCGATCAGCTCCAGTGGTGCACCTATCACTATGGTGCGTGCAAACCTTACTGGTTGCATAATGCACGGTCAGCAAACTGTCATCCACAATCAAGGTAGTCCAAAGGTAATATTTTAAACACAATTACAAGCAATAAGTGTCTTAGGGAAAAATTTTTTGTCGAGAATTAAACGAGTCACAGTCATCACTCTTGACTGCTCTAAACAAAAACAGACGGTAGATTGCGCACGGTCTTCTCGCACAGAGTTATCTCACAATACAGGTATACAGCTGAAAACCTTATGTACTGTTGTGTTTAACTTCACACTTACTATTGAACGGAGAAGTGTTGAGAAAATCTGATTATCGAGCAAGAATACGCCGTCTTCGCCATAACCGGTGACTTTAGTATCCAAGTTAGGAAAAATCGATTGAATACTACGAAGAACAACATTCGATTTTGACACAATAAGTGGTTACACTGGTGACCGAAATGTCTGTTTGGGCCACTGCCAGTGTTGGGCCTGTATTTAAGAATATGGCGGAATGAGTGATGATAAAAACATTCGCTGAACAAATTACCTACTGCCGAACCTACAACAATGACGTTTAAACAGACACCATTGAGTCTTGGAACTAGGTAAGATTTGCCACATAACCTACATTCGTTAAGTTACTAAGTAAGATACTCGTTAATACAAAGTAAGCAACCATCTCAGACGGTGTTCTCAGTGAACACCGCGAAGGATGGTTACGCTGCGTACGGAATAAACATTATGCAATTTGTACGCACACACCAAAATCATAACTCCAGTCTGGTATGCCTGCGGTTACTTGACGGTATTCTTATTGTTCCAGGAAGCGTTTTGGATTGTACATCTCGATAAACAAGATGCTTTTAACACCAACACACAGAAATACATTATATTATATACATGTGAGATATAACACGGATCTTGATATGTACCCGTTGACTACGTCAGTTTCCCATAATGTGCGCATTTTTCCTTCGATGGCATTTTGAGAATGGTACTACTCGACAGATTTATTAAGTATCAGGGCTGCAGGGATAGTGGGAGAACGCAAAAACATCAGAATATAGGGAAGGTACGCAATCGTGAAAAATACTAGTGAAAATCGCGGAACTCAGCGAGTTTTGAACTGTGCAGTTACTGTCCGTATAACACTTACACGTAGTTGACTCACTAAAAAGTAGTGAAAAGCGCGATCGTTGCTGACACAACTGAAGCGTTTTGTACAGTATTTTGTACTTTGTACTTTCCATTGCTCTTCCTAGTTTTCACCTTTCGTAACTTCACATGTACATTCCAATCAACAATACAAAATGTTTCTCCAAGGGTTCGGGTCCCGCGCTCTATCTGCATTTTGTGTCGTTTGTGTGCTAATTTTTGGAAAGTTAAAGGTTAACAGACTCAACCATTTATTTCAGTCTATCTCCGAATGTATCTGCCATCACGATTCTCCCCGCTGTGAACCCGAAATCTCTTTAAAGCATTGTCGTGTTGACAGGACAGATCGTATCCTTCGAAAACCCCCATCTGGTTTAGTAGAACTTCAACCCAACGCGGCGTCACGAACTACCGTGAGTCAGTTCCTTCGATTTTCATCACATTTTTGCTTCGTGCTCGTATTTCAGCTTTATATAATGTGCTGTAAGCTACAGCTACATGATGAGGTCCCCCATCAGGTATGCCCCCTTCCTATGACACGGTTTCCTCTCTACCCCATCACGCACCCTGTGGACCAATCATGTGTCCGAAATGCGCTAGTCGTCATTGGTAGTGTCGTGTCTCCACGACAGTTCCCAGACTTGGATGCAATTGGAGCTGAGCTGAAACGTTTTGAAGTTCAGTCCGGCTCTTCATATTGCATCCGATCAACCGAACCTGCGGTCGGTGATCATAGGAGACGCGTGTACGCATGCGTCCGTAGGCTAAGCGTGCTGCGCTCATCGTGTGGTATTCGAGAGAGAGCCAGTGGACAAACCGGCTGCTCAGCCTTCTTCAACGTCAACCGCAACATCGACGGAGGAGGATTTCGCGTCACCAAGTTCTTCATGGTGCACAACCACCCCTGCGACGTCATTGCTGCACAATATGAAACCTCATAGAGTTCTGTCATCCCGTGTGTTTCGGGAATTTCAGCGCTTCTGATTGGCCTACATGGTCCATTTCGGCACACACACAGCGCCCTATGCTTTCCACTAAGGAATTTTTACGACCATGTACCGTAATCCAACGCCATATAATGTTTAGATTCACCACACTCCCTTACAACGCTGACAGAGATTCATGCCTTCGTTCCATGATGTACTGAAGTTCAATGTCACAAGAAAACCTGTAACCTCCGTCTTCGAAGAAAATATATTGAATGCACATCTGAGCTCTACAGCAAAAGGAAAACGCGGTAACATAACGCTATGATTAAAAATGTGCGAGATCGTTCGTTAACATGCGTCATGGTCAAAGTTTATAAAGTCGAGCATTTAAACAAACAAAGTTGAGTCCAGTTTCTGTTCAAGCCCGGAAAGATATACATAGTTCACGTCGATTTTGAAATCGGGCAATATTGCGGCTTCGGGAGTATTGCGCTTTTTTGTTTACGGTGTGATGCGTAAAATAGTGTCCAAATTTTTAGCCGTATATTGTGATTATGCCACTATGAACGTTCGTGGGTTGTTTGTCAACCAATTTTTGTGTGCCGTTAATGTGTGGCACGGTAATATGTTCACACACTTGTGGTTTCCCAGTCTACAAACGGCCAGTTACCGAAATCCTTGTTGTAGAAATAGGACGTAGCAGTGATATAACGTGATTTTCTTTCCTAGAGTTGTTCCTCATTAGTCCTTTACACAGTGTAAGCAGCAATGCAGAGCACAACGGTCAGGCAACCAGGAAACCGCATGTTCTTCGATTAGGGTACTTGATCCTAGTCCATTCTGAGACCTATAGTGAGATCACTTTCGACGTCCCCAAAATCCTAGGCTCCATGCGACGTGACAATTTCCTAATTTGTACCGCAGCACCCATTCATACTAATTTCTGGAATATAAACATATTCAGAACTACTAATACCGAAGTTATTGCGCTGGCGAAGATGACGCATCTTCAGCCGTTGCTGTGCAATTATTCTTTCGTCTTTAGTGTTGTAGGTAATGCCCTGCAAGCTAACAGTGTCTAGGTCGTCACTGTTAGGAATTAGCCCCAATCATTCTGGAGTCGGTTTGATTTCTCGAAGCCAACAAGAACATCCGTCAACTCCCGCTGTCTTCGACAACTAATATGCGGTTCCATTGAGGCTTCAATCACGTTCGCCCCTAATTGCTTTAAGTTATATTCACTGAAGCTCGTTTGTGTGTACCTTAAGTAAACCAGTAAATAATGTTTGTTTGCCGGTTCACCAGTCATCACACTGCAATTTTCCTGTTCTTTACAGTGATGAAGGAGAATTCTGGGAGTGCGAGTTACTGAGCGAAATGATTGGCACCTCGATGGGCCAACCGCCGATAAGCAATGTCTAAACAGAACGAACAAAAAATAACGCAGACTATCAACTGAAGTAAAACTTTTGAAGGACAGAATCGTACTTCTCAGGGATAGTATCGTTCATCCAAAACAAAAGACTTTATCGACGCCTCGAACAACGCTAACCAAACAAGCAACGAATATATAGCAATTCAGAAAATCATGAGGTATGCTGCGCGTAAAGCGTTTTGCGTTGGAATTGGATGGTTAAGAAATGGGAGACCCCTCTAGTGGCAAGCGGACAACTAAGCGCACATACAAAACAGGCCTGCAGAAAATTATAGACTGTCGCCCAGATACTCCAAATATTACATTTTTTTGGATTGTTCCACCCGTGTTATATTAAAAGTTGACCGCTAGCTTTTCCAGTTTATGTGTATGCCCTTTGATACACTCCTTTGTTAACTTCACGTGCACCCTGTTTGGAATCGTGCAAGTTTTATTCTTTGGAAATCCTAGTCGTAGACCGTGATTTTTTCAGTTATCCTGGATAAAAACACTTCATCACAAATTGTGCTTTATTACCTTGGTACCTGGAATGGAAGTTAAAATCCTCAAAAAATGTGCCATTGACGAATAACCACTCGTCTTAATTGGCCGATAATTGAAAACGACCTTGACCTATGTTATTTTCGCAATTCGATATAGCTGGTGCCAGTTTGGCCGTTTGCGTGCGACAATGGATGCAGAAATTATATATATATATATATATATGTGATAATGCAGAAGTTATTTACCATATCGGCAACTAATGGTATTGTTATATTTTTAAGACATGGAGTAGTTTACAGCCTTCAACGCGACTTTTCAGAATCGTGGATCGCTTTTAATTCAAGGAATGTCTGCAGAAGTGCATGGAAGGTGTCGGTATTACTTACGTTCGTGGGACGAGTCGTGAGTGGAGAACAGTTTTGGAGTGCGATGAGGTATGATGCCTCGATTTCCTGAGAACCGTCTAGATTTATTGCCGTTGCATGGAGTACAAGAGGCTACCGTTTGCACCTTCCCAGTGAATTTGAAAAGGGGTTCTGCACAGCACCCACCATGGATGTCGACTAAGACCAGTGGGTGGGCAGTGTGCCTTCTGCACACAAGCCCAAGAAAGCACGATTCAGCGTTACCTGCAGTAATTCATCTCTTGATATCATTTGACCGAGTGAGTTCCTTCACATATACACAGATATCAGATTTGATGAAGACTTCATCTGACAAACGTCTTCAACCATCCGAAAAGACGCCAGAAACTCATGCGGAACAACAGCTATATTCTGCGCTGAAAAAGCCTGAGATAGTATGTACCTCCTTTTCGACAGGCTCCAAATAAATAATTCGTATCGAATTTTGTAAGTTTTCGTTTTCAATGATTCCGTTCGTGAAGTTGTGTTTCAGTTATATGTATGGCTACACTCGTAAGGTGGGACAAATGGATGTAACAGTTGTAAGTTTGTAAGAAGGAAGTGCTCTTTGATGTGGTTCACCTAGTATGTCAACTTGCCACCACTAAGGCATACGTAACACTGAAATGGTCCAACCACTAACCGTTTGATTAAGTTACATAACCTGAGTCCATCAAATGTGAGACGTTTCTTGTTCAATACAGATCCGTGGGTCAGCCATGCAGCACCCCTGCTAGCACGTATCAGGGATTATTCGGGAATGAATTGCGGCAGTTTCCGGGATGAAGATACGCTCGGCATTTGATTGGTGTGAGATTTTGGGATGAATTACGTCAATCTTGGGATGAAATACGTCTGCATTTTATGACAAATGGGAGATCAACCTGATTGGACCTGAGTTAAATGATCCATGAATGAATTCATCATCATAATTTGCCCACTTGAATGTAGTTATATAAATATCCGAAGTAAAATTCGCATACATAAGGAGCCACTTACTGTACACGTAGGTGTTTTTTGTTTAGTTTAACTGAAATGCACGACTCGTTTAGTTTTGTCATATACCAATTTCATCCTGTTTCTCTTGTGAGGTCTCTCCGCTCACTGACTTTCAGCTGCCTTATTTGAAGATGTCTGACCATCAGCAGTCGGGAACAAAACGTGAGTTCATATTAACGAATGCATTTTACTCTCAGGGGGTTTGCAATTATTAGTCAGTCGTTATACCGTTTGTCGTCGCATTCGCCGCGCTGCGGAAAACTACCATGCCAACATTTCTATCGGTGGACAGGGGTCTGCCGAGTACCATGAACCCTTTGTATAGCACACAATGCTACATGTCTCCAAGCAAGCAAACCAGTCCGAATTGTTGCAGCAAACCTCTGATGCTCAGGATTTCTAGTCTGCGTTTTCGAACAATCCCATCGACCGGCTTCGAGATTGGGTTGTTTCAAGTAATACTCCCAGACATTCACGTCAGTCGGTTGTTACAAATTCTGGGAGAACACCGCTGAACTGCCGTCGGATGCAAGAACGTTCATGGAAACTCCACGGACGTCGTTGATACGTGATGCGTATCCGGGTGAATATGCACATTTCGGATCGGTTGATGGCAGTATCCAGGTGTTAGCAAATCGTCAGGTGCGGGACGTCATCGCCATTGGAACACATCCGAATATTGATGGCTTGTCACAGAGTAAATCAGGAAAGTACACTTTGTCACCTACATTGGACAGTCTGTGCGAGTCATTTGTGTCTCAACCTTTCACTGTTGGCGGCTATGGTGGAAACGTTAAACCGGAGGACGGTAACCTTTACCTGGTCAGTGTTGTTAATGAGCTGAGTGGTCTGTTATCAACCGGTTTGCCGTTTGTGCAGCTAACATAAGCGTTAGCCTGAAGGTTATCATCTGTAGTTCCCTGGCTTGTATGTTTGTTCGGCGAGTACGTAGCCACGGTGCCTAGTACGGATGTGATAACTGTAACCAAAAGAACTGTATTCCAGTCGCGAAATAACGTTTGTTCAAAATGACGCTTCCGCAAGGATCGACGCCATTTTCCGCGCATCACGTCCAGCGATCACCACCTTCTAATAGGCTACATGCACTCTGTATGATTTGGTGGTCCGTCGGTGGATCAGCAACTGCACCTCGGGGTCCATATAACTGAACGCTCGAATCAATTCCTAAGCAATCAGCCGAGTCAATATCAGATGTTTCTGTAACTATTTACGTTTTTGTCATACCTCTATTCACTGTGTCTACCAGGATTTATTGAAACAGTTGACAAATATGTTCATGTACAATTTTTCACGGTTGTGTACTCAAATTGAAATGGTGGTTAACATAAATTCGCCAGTTCCTCTTGTTCGCGATGTTGTAAACCACGGGGCCCTCGACTAGTTTACAGCGCTTCCGTCTGAATCACTCATGTGCAAACTGAATTCTACGAGTCACCATCCGATCAAACCTGTTAGTCAAGCTTTCGGGCGGTTGTCTGAACACATGTCCGTACTCACTGTGAATGGCAGTCCTATCTAATATGCAGGTATCGGTATGCCATTAACATCCCAATAGTTCGTAACTGTTCACATTTTTTTAAGGACAACGTTTTGTTTACAACTATCGCTGCATTGCCTAGTACTCAGGATTGTACAGCTCAATATACTCCCCTTCTTAAACCTACTCACTGACAGTCTGCCGCCGAAGCGTTTCTTATGTTTATGATGACTGAACTCACTGAAGAAGTTTTCATGGCGCGACTAAGGACCGTGTTTGCCTTTTTCGCTGGATGCACACTTTGTTTGTATGCCTACTATACATTTATGTACATGACTGCTCGCAGCATATTTATTTCGCTACTAAAATCCTTGTTTGCTAGTAAATGAAACGTTTTCCTTTCACATGTATTCCGTCGTGGTTTTCGACGATCAAGGTGGAGAGGGTTGTGCCGTTCTCAGTACCTCATGGATGAAGTATGGTACTGAAACATGGCGGAGCATATCCGGATCCTCATTCAGAGAAAGTATCAGCCTTCATTAAGCACCACCACCTGGCTCTTCGAGACTCTCTGTGACCGTTGCCCGCCAAACAATCGATGTTGAGCAATTCCAAATTATTGTTTTCAGAGGATTATCCGAAGCCTAGGCTTCAGTCCACGAAGGCATCGAGTACGTCAGATCTGGACTCTTCTAACGTTAGTGTGAAGAAGGGAATGCAAATCCAATGAACCAGGCTTTTCTCTTATATTTGCTCTCAACTCATCGTTTAGCAAGCCCCCGAATAATCTTTTAGCGCTGTCGTCCGACGAATCTGAGACCGCCTTGTAGAGCAGCAACACGACAAACCAAGTATGTAACGTTCGCTCTGCGAACGGTTCACGTTGCTTTCAACTGATATACTCAGCCTGCCTTGAGTGTTTGTACTCCTACGCCGTCGACCCTAACGTCCTCTCTGACGACACTCACCGGACCTCCTATATCGCTCTCGTTTCCAGATGTTCGCTCATCCATGCCTGTTGCTCCTTATATCTTCCCTCCCAAGACAATGTCCATGGTTGTGGGTTCCACTGAAGTAACTCTATCTGCGACGTCCTCACAAGTGGGAGACTTTCCCATCCCAATGTCTCCGCTCCAACTGTTCGCCCCTTCACTGTCTTTCTCACGGCCCGTCCCAACGGTTCTCTCTCCACTGTCCGCCTCCAGTTCATCTGTTGATATCACGACTTTTTCTGTTCCTTGGGGATTTCTTAACAAACTGTTTAGACAATGAACCAACATGATGTTGATCCCAACTCATATTGTGAAGGAGTTGGTGTCCGTAAAGAACGTTAAGACGGTTATCAGAGGGTTGCAGGATCTTTCGTTGGACACGACGAACGTAAAATACGTGCTCACCTGTTTCCTGTCAAGACTGCAGCACAGTTCAAGGACCCGGGATCCGGCTTGGAAAGTCAGTCGTACAGGAAGGTTGACGTGAGCTCAGTTTAAATTACGGTTTCCGCTCTAGATGGATTACCTGCATGGGTTAAGTGCCTCCTCGCACGACAACTTGTTCGTCGGTGTATGAGGGAAGCCATAGGCACCGAATTGGCATTGCACATTACTTATGCACAGGGAAAAAAATAACGCTCAAGGACTACACATTGTGACATGTTACCGAACGTGAGTGTAAAGATTTTGAGTCCTAACGGAACGCAAAATTGCCTATGCCAAAGCCCCTCTACGCACAGACCAGAAGAGAAGACATATGCACGTGGATGAAAATATGGTTTTACAACGCACGAGACAGAGGAGGAACAGGGAGGATGAGAAGAGAGAGGATCAGGTAAAACAATTCATGTTATCATGTACCATGTTGATGTCTGTTGAAGTGAAATGAATCACTTGCATTGATCACTCATAGACTGCACCGTCCCATTCTGGCTCTCATGTATGCGTGTCAAATGCTTTTCAACATAACATTCATTACTCACTCCATAGACCCATGAATGTAAAGTCTTATATGGTGAAATATGGCGAAGCCGCATTTTCGACCTGACGTTAATAGTTACGACAGTGTACTGTTCGATTCCACGTTGGTGACATTCATCACTGTTTATCGCGTTCCACATGTTGTTTTGTTGATAGCTACATTTTTTCCTCCACAGAACAGTGAAGTGCCGGAGAACCCGTACTTTCCCAATCGTTTCAACTTATTGTAGTCATTTGTTTGCACCAAACCTTCCATCGTGTTCTCCGTGACTTCTGTCTCCATTTTGGGTATACTTCATATCCCGCTGTGCTGCTGGCATACAATGTTGTACTTGGCATTATTTTGCGGTGCAATACGACCGTTTTGATATGTAATCCGTTATGTCAAATCATTCGAAGCTATTGCTTACAGCGGACTGGGTCAATTTATATCGTTTTTTGGCCCACTTGCGGCGCTCTGGGATAGTTGACGTCGTTTTCTGGAGACTTCGCAGCTATTTCACTTTGGACGAGATGGACCGATGTGATTATTTTTAAGCTACATGTTGAGGTTAATTTAGGGTTGCGTGTGTGAGTCGAAAACGTGATTCATCTTGAATGGACTCTCGGATTGGTCAATGTGGAGCACATTGCGTTTTCGTGTCATCTACACCTAATTGTGCTAGTAGGGACGACCGTCTTATGAGTATTTCCCGCTAGTCTCACGAGTGCTTTGCACGGTCTCAACGGGGCTGATAATATATTCATCTTGACTTTTAGAATAACTCTGTTGCGAAAAGTACAATTTTAGCAGCAGTGTATGTCAGTTCATGCCCAATGTAACTACAGAAGTACCACTGACGTGTTTAGTTTCGGCATATAACACTACGTGGAATATTGATTACCACGTCATCTTACGTTCGCGGCTCTAAGAAAAGCTTCATCTTCATAAACCGGCAACAGTTTTATCGTTGAAAGGAAAATTGAGCTTTTTTGCTTAACTGAACTAAAATTTTAAGAAAGGTGTATTTTTTCGTTCATGTGAGATTCAATTTTACTATGCCCGCATAATAATTTTGCGGTTTAACGTGATTTCACAGTTCCATTGAACTTTTCATTAGTTGTTATGCGATTGAACTTGCGCATATTTCCTGCTTAAACACTCGAAGCATTAAAACGAACCACACCTAACGACAGAACTGAACGATTTTTGTAACAGAGAAATGCTACTGAATTATAATAATTTCAGTTATTTAAAAACTGTGATTATCTTCAGTGTTACATGAATACTTTCGGCCTACCGACAAGATGAATCTCCATTTTTTGAGGGGTTGCTGTAAATAAAACTGTATTTTCCGAGCACGGTTTATCGCTTCCCGTTCATGGTTCAACTGGCCGCTGATAAAATGATAGGAGACGTAAGTATTTCGACTCCGCTTTTTCACCGACCACACATTGCTCAGCATTGCCTCTTACCCCATTTTGGGAGCGTATTCACCCATCTTCCGAATTCAATCACTTATGCTGTCTACCGGCGGACTATGCATTCTTTCTGGGTTATTGCACTCCATCTAAACGTTTGGATTTCATTATTATTACACACTTGGTTTTGCTTGTCGTTCTGACTTTCCAGTGCTATCATATCTTGGATTGCATATCACCGTGTTGATTAAGCCACTACGAAACTGATGAGTCATCCCACTTCTGGACGGTAGTTTTCAACGTTTATTTTCTAAAGTTATCTATAATACTTGATGACCCATTGGATGCTAAGTATAAAGCGGAATACTGCTGTGCTAAAATGGCCTGAATGTAGCACGCACAGCCACGGACTCTGGTTTCTTTAAGTAGAAGTTGTTATCGCCACCCAGCAGAACGATTCGAGAAAATCGACTTTTCATGTTCGGTCCGATCACTTATTTTTGTTGTTATACCAGAGGTCAAAAATTCTTGAAATGTGCTACTTCTGTTCCCTACTATATCTCTTTGAAAGCGGCAATAACAAAACTTTTTGGAACATCAAAAGAAAGTTGTTGAGCAACTAATTTGACTCAATTAAACTAACTGATCGCTCCCCATTCGAACTATTACGACACAGAGACAGTCTGGAATCACATAAGCCATACGCCGCCACTCACAGGTGGCTTTGGGTGGAAGAATGCAATCAGTGGTTGGACACTTTTTGGCTGATATGTTTGATAGCGATAGATCGACGAGTTGGTGGCTTGCGCTGATAGTGTACGTATATTTTTCTTCACTCACAACTTATGTAACAGCCACAACGAAAACGTCGCCGTCCATATCATTCCTTACAATGAACAAGAGTTCGGAGCTGTCGATGGAGACGATGTGCATCGGTACGGTTGATGTGACTTTGCAGGCGAAAGGACTCAAAAGGCACCCGTCTGAATTCCAAGAGCGATCAAAATCCAGCAGTCTACCAAGGTGATTTAAGTAACCTGCAAACCTCCAACGTAAAGCAGTAACCACAGCCGTACACACTAAAAAGCTGCCATCCATAACCGTCAAACCGGCAACCCAGCCAATAACAGCGGCGACTGCCGCATGTTCAGCAGGTATTAGCTGTCTATTTTATGTCAGCCATCAGTCGTCCGGTTTGCAGCTCCTAATCAATATCCGGGGAAAATATTTGTTCCACTTTACTTAAAAGATCGACTTCTGCCAAGCTAGGTTAACCTATAGGCCGCAAATGAACGTCTTACGGTGGCGTTTCAAGAAACAATAGTTCACTATCCGCACCGGTTTCCAACGGTTCTTTTCCTGAACTTTTCTGCCTCCTGAGTTCTAATCACCGCTCAGTAACGCCGGCTTCTTACGACATTTCAAGCTCTACGTTGATGCACCACAAGTTGACCGGGATTACTAGAGCATGTGCAATGAACTGCGCTCGATCACCTGGTGCATCCAGTAGCATCCGACCAGCTTTTCCATCTGCACTGTCATTCGCAGCATTGCTGAAGTGTTTTCAGAAAAACGATTCGGGCTTCTTTACCTACTGAAATTGTCAAACGTAAAGTAGAGCATCAGATCACTACGTTCAATCCTATAACCTATTTGCTTCCACGTAAACCGCACCAAAAGTGATTATGAAAGCGGTGGCTGAATTTCAACGCCTTTGTCGTTAGGCCTAATTCCACCTACAAAAACCACTTGGACATCACTGCTGAATATTGCGAATAAGAAATTCCTGGGTGATTTGGGGTCATTGTGGTGAAAATCTATTCGATTCACGGCTTATCCAAACCTCGACACAATAGAAGATCTAACAAGGACCAATCCAAACGTCGCGTTAAGATACCACATCAGGATTGGACGAAAAGCCTCAATGTTACACTTCCCGTTAGTTGCCAAGTTCTTTGTTCCTCTATTGCACCAGTCAGCCTGCATTTTAATCTTGCAAATGCCAGTGCGGTCAGCCAACCACAGATTGTGACTTCTTTGGTACTGCTGTGCTTCTATGAATGTGACTTCGTGTGTCATGAATGAAAAACATCCACTGCAACCAGCATTAGGCCTTCTCTTTATTACTTGCGCAGAAAGTTATCATTACAGTACGATTTCCAAGACTAGCTGAAGTCCCTTCTTCCGATAATTGCAACGGTGTAGTGATACCTGGACTCCTAATGACTCCACAAGTCTGGGCAAATATCCCATACTGCTAATCCGCGATTTCGCCCTGAAAAGCCGTGTTGCTACCTGCTTCTTTGAAGTAGATTCGCGTGCAAGCACATCCAGTTACCAAAGCGGACACCAGTACGGCGGTAACTACCACATCATCCAGGTCTTTCAAGTTGACAAGGGAATCGTCTTGGATTCACCAAGCAGCTCGCATATTTTTCAACTGTTCTTGGACAACTTACTGAGAGAACTCCGTTTAAATCAATGGCGCCTTATTCGAAGAGCATTCCACCCATCTCCGCGCTGTTTTTGGCCGTTCGGCCTAGTGATATAAAAAGGAATACCCACAAGTGTCTTCGGGGTTATTTCACTGGATTCCTACGTCAAAATCGAATACTCACCAGATAGAGCCGACCTTATCCTTAACTTCCAGAAGTTTTCCTTGAAGAAATTTTGATCAACTGGTTGCTCTTCGTTTTACAAAACATCCTCATTGTTAACTTTAAATCAATTTTAGCACTGTCAGTCGACATAGTTGACCGTATTTCAATTACATACGCCACAACAGTCGGTCAACTCGGTTAACCTAATGGTGTCACTATCGTAAGCCAATAGTTCAACTAAGCAGCATCACACTTTAACGACGCAGTGTTCGGGATCACAAATGGCTAAGCTAGCTTGGCAACGAACCGATCGTCTAAGGTTGTCTGCGTCAGACCTACAGTGACCTAACGTTGATCACGATCATTGTTAGCATCCCTAACAATTCACGAAACATGTCCGGCAATGCCGACAACCTTACAGTTTTGGTCGAAACAACAATAGGGGCGGTCAAATTCTGCGAGCTGCCCGTGCAGTTTCTACGACCAACCTTTTTTCTCCTTAAAAGGTCGCGAATCTAATATCCCCTATTTTACAATAACTGATGTCGAAGTCAGGGTGACCGCTCCTGAGGTACCAAGCCGAGCAGATCAATCACGTCGGGACTTCACACCGCCAAATGGATACTATGAAAGTGTTCACCAAGAACTTTCGCATAGTTAACGTAGGTCCCCGTAGATATTTATGTCAAGCCTTCACGATCACTGGTGCTTAGGTGGGGGTAACCGGCGTCGTCCTCCTGAAGCATTCCGACCCTTGTGTAGGCTTCAAACGGCCCTGACTAGTTGACTAAACAATTAAGCCCATCCTTGTTGCATTGTTTCCCGTATGGAGGTTCTGCGACATCAAAGTTGCTTAGTGCCACTTATCAATCAAACACAGATGTCTGGAAGTTAGGCGGTCTGGACCACAACTGTTCAGGAAGTGTTTTCGTCAATCCGCAGTGGCGTTCACCAGAAACCATGTTCATGAGTACGATATGCCATCACCGGCCCATAAAGTGGGAGTATTTTGTGACTGAACCCTTCCTACAAACCTTGCTATCAACATTCACTTCAACCGGATAGTTAATTATTGCAGACGGTTCGCTCTGCAGAGTGCTGTACTTACGTTACCTCCAACCGACTCGCTCCGTTGCCTTGTCAGCTGTGGCTTTAGTTCACCGCTCTTAACAGTGAATCATTGGGACGTACTGAACAGGCATTAGCCACCGCTGTCATGTTGCAGAAATGAATGTCACCTTCTGATTTTGCTAAGTACGTTGACGTGACCGA
Source organism: Paragonimus kellicotti (assembly GCA_014220965.1). Lineage (NCBI taxonomy): Eukaryota > Metazoa > Platyhelminthes > Trematoda > Plagiorchiida > Troglotrematidae > Paragonimus > Paragonimus kellicotti. The sequence continues at coordinate 23,761 of LOND01003458.1, read as the reverse complement.
CACCATGGTTGGAACCGTTCTTTCCCAATGTTTGAGAGAATCTAGCAGACACCGGCTTTTTAATCTGGACCTCAGCTTCTAGCCAAAATCACATACAGCGCATTCAGTCATGTTCTTTTGGCCGTTAATCAATTCCTCACAGTCCTCAAAGGAAGCCACTTGGCGATTTCCATACACCATAAGTTTTAGGTTCCCCGGGCTGATCCGGCAGACGTTTGCCCAGAGAAGTCCGACATTCAGACTTCATGATCCGATATTTGTTATAAATATGTCACGTTTACCGTGGTCAAGATGTTGCAGCAGTCGCTTTATCGCAATTAAAGGCACCAGGTAGTCGCGACTAAATCGTCTCAACCATCGAAACTAGCGCAAAACGTTCACAGCAACGTAAATGGGCATAACTTCCAAAGGTTCTCAGTGACAGGAAGGACCTTATCCATTATCAAATCGTCCAATATGAACCGTAGGTGGAAGCAGCCGTCTGATAACGTCATATGTGATTCTGTTTAAGAACAATATCCCGTTGGCTGGTTGTTGGATCTGTTGAAGTTCGTCTGGTACGTTTGTCGTCTTTTGTCTGGTATGATGCGGAACGATGAATCCGTTGAGGTATGTTTGGTTTGTTTGTAAAGGGCCGATCCTTAATTTGCCTTTAGTTGTCTTTATTGTGTGCAGTAAACAATCATGACATTTTGTACCATAACTGCACATAAAAGGTTTACTTTCTTACATTTTATAACTGTCATTGTCTGTTAAAACTTCCTTCTTGGTATTGTTTGACACGTTTTCATCTTCATCTGTACCCGATTGTTTTAATGAGGTCATTTCCCGTTGACTGGTGGCCGTTTGTGAACACGTGCTTAGTTGCTCCATTTTGTACTCCTTTGCTGGATAATTTGTGTACCCGGTTGATTCACATTCAAGGTGAGATAGTACCTTTGTTGTAATTTTATTAAACAGTACCGTATAAATTCCAATACTTTCGACCGCCTTTTCTGACGTTTTCTGGACTTGGAAGATAGTCCCGTCAACCCGACCGTCTGAATAAGCGTTATTGGAATTGTCGAATACGCGTTACTGAGTGAATTACCCTAAATCGCCAGGAGCGATTTAACACTGGTATTTGTCTGAAATACTGATAGAGAACCAGATATATAGTTAACCCACAAACGTAGTGGTGTAGCTATGATGGTTAGTCACTTTAATATTCAGCGTGAAGTACAGTGCAAACGCAATCGGGCGATGAATGACAAGTTCATGTATACCTTCAAAATCACAAAAAATTTCAGCGTTCCTGCAAAGTGGATGTATGTATTTCATCATGAAAGTTACGTTGACATTACATTACCTTCACATTCATCCTATATTCACAACTGGAAATTGATTACGAAGACAAATATGATGTACCTTCCGGAGAGAGCTGAAAAAACGTTTTTTACTGGCTGTTTTTAAGCATAACTTGTTATTCACACTCAAAAACGAATATCATGCGGAATAAACCGTGTACATTGTCATGTAATTATGCATTGGGTAATTTCACGAAGGTTCGAAAAATGTCATTTTGCACCAAAGCGGCCCTCTTCAACTCGCCGCTACCTTGAAACCCCATGCCGGCAAACCACACATTCACAATTCGTCCTCTGCTATCATGTAGTGGTATGGCTTAGCTTCTCGAGATGATCGATTGCTTCATGCGATGGACTGAGGCCATTTCGGTATTCAACGTAACCGTCGAAACGGTCTTGTAGGACTGCTGCCATCGCCGGGTTGTATCGCGTGGTTGTGCAACAGATGTGGTAAACCTAATTCGGAAATTGTCGCAATCCGGAAACACTCTATACTTTGCGATGCTACCGCTAACAGATTATAACTTATAACCCACCCACAAATCAAAACGTTTAACCCCTCCAACAACAACCGGAATAATTACATACTGCTGACAACGCTGTCCGCTGGACAGAAGCCCTGTAAAAGGTTCTATTGAACAACAGTGTGATCTTGGTGGTAAATTTTCACGTTCTTCGTGCCAAGTCAATTTACGGTCAACCGCTGTTTTTGCCTGATGGTTGCTCTTCCACAGCCATGGGCAAGTTTATGTCCAATGCTTATTCCGCCAAGCGGTTCCTCATTCAGATGCGTCGTTTTCCTTCGACAGACAGCCGGAAACCAGATCGCGAAGATTTTGTTCTCCAGACCCTCTAGCAGTTTACTTACGTCTTTGTAAGTGCAAATGTTCTACAATACCGACTAGGACGCTATTATCGAGGGCCTACTCAATTTCTTTGAATGAGGGCTCGCGCATATATCATAGATCACTTAGAGAGACAAGAAAACCCGTACCCACCGGTCACATCGAGCGTACTCACCATGGTTCTCCCTGTAAGTCCTGTCACCAAAATCCCTTCCCATTCGCCACCTTGACTCTGAATTCTGCGCATCTAACCACTGCCCGACGTGTACATCCTCTTAATCGATCAATACCCACTTTCGATACGCCTACTTCAATCGAAATGTCTTTTAGAATGATGTCAAACACCTTCATAGGCACAAAAGACGAGCTTTCCATAACACCAAAAAACGGAAGTGTAAAGAACAACAGCTTAAAAACGTTGGTTCCCCCCATCTAATTAAACCATCTGTAACATTAAGCAGTTTGGTTGAGTACAGCCTGCTTCCCTGTGGAGATCCTCAATCTCCGCTACTTCATCTCCCATCGTGCGTTCTTTTCTGACATCCGCGCAACAGATTCAGCACTATACACGAGGATAAACATACCTGACCCAGTATTCGGTGTCATATACTTGTGTTCGGTGAATGTCCCACCCCAAACTTCAAAACTTTTTTATCAATTGTTTGCGCACCTTTGAATGAGAACGCTAGGGTAGAAGCTCGCTGCATACCGTAGATATTATTGCTTTTTAACCTGCGACGTTTGAGATCTGTCGTTCTACTAACAGGTTGACTGAACGTCGACTGGTGCGACAGGGGCCAGGCCAGATCAAGGGCTGCTTGCTCTAAATTGTTGCCACTGAGACAGGGTAAAACTCAGCACACTGCTCATCTAAGGGGAATCCATGTAGAACCCTGAAGTTTCACTGATCTGCCCACTATGTCAGGCGCAGAATGACTTCAAGTCTAATATAAATATCGTATTCACATTATCCAGGTTTGCATTAATTTTGTTGTCAGGTTATTTTCCACGTGTCATGGTAGTGTGTGGAGCACATCGGAATACACGCACCATTTCGCTCCTTCTCTCATTGACAGTCTGACCCTGGTCCTCTTATCTTCAATTCCTTGACAGTATCATCTCCAGTGCTATAAGTGAGTAGGTATTTGGCTCCTATCTTCATCGGCTTCTATCCCACTGCGTTTAGCTTCGCGCGTTTACGAACATCTGTTCAATGCGCAGTGCGCCGAAAACTATGTATCAATGTGTGTTGATATGGTTACCTCAAACCTCATGATATGTGCTGAAGTGCTCGCGTGTGTCAAGTGTGGCGTCTGTTTTGAGTAAGATAATAGGGTAGCAACCAAATTCCTTGCTTTCACTTATTCCCTGGCTGTTAATTCTCCTTCTCCCAACATTCCGCTCTCCCTTAACAGCAGTCGCAAGCGGCCTTTGCACCAAATGACTTGGCTAGTCTAATTAAACGTAATGAATTTTTCTTTCTATTGATATCAAATTCAGCATATTTTGGTAAGTATAGTTTTGGTTACATGCGGTCAATCCGTAATCAATTTTCACGGAAAAACATTTGTTTCTTTGAATCTTTCAACTTGCACTTTTTCGCAATGCTATCATGTATTCCGGTGTATCGCGCTGTATTCACGCGAACCCGTTGGCCTATTACCTCGTGGAGTTGAAGAGTTCAGTTTCAAAGACGGTAATCCATTTCTTCCTGTGAGTTCTCTGCTATTCTATTTTAATTAAGCACATTGTTAATAACCACCCCCTTTCGCACTACCGTGTTTTCTGGATTGGAATACGTTGCTTGGTTCGCAACAAAGTTAATGGATGTTTGCCGAAATTTAGCGGGAACTATTCAAGTGTATCGACCGAAGCTGTGGGTAGACTAGGCGTCATTTGACGAGCCCCTTAGCGTCTGCTGCAACAGTCCATGAGGTTGATACTCATTCCCTTCTAAGCGTTGGAAACTGTGCGACAATAAAAACCAAGGCTCAGTGCGTTGTTTTAGTATATTGTTACCGACCCTGAGTAATAGAATGTACACACAGAGCACGTCAAACTAGCGAGGCACGATGCGTTTTGTATTTTCAGCGTCGGGATAACTAGCACAACTTAACAGCTTGATTGAAAAACAAAAGCAGGAAAAAATCCGATTAATCGCAAAAGTACAATGGAATGCGACGGTCACAAAGGATATTTTTATAGCCGCAACCTACTTCTTCCTCAGAAGACCAGTAAGAATTACACATGCCTTCGTTACTCCGGAGAGAGGGAGAGGACAGAATGTTTTTTTGCTGAACACAGTCGTAGCGTCGTACACAAAGAAAAATGACCTTGGAAGTTAGGAACAGGGAATGTCAACGCCAGGGTGGCGGAATCGGTCGAAGATGGCTGGTGCACCGACAAGATGTTTCCAATTAGCTCACTCGGTCTTTGGTGTGTATATTCTCCACCTCAGCAGATCGCCCGAATCCAAAATCTTTCGAGAGAAGGGGGGATAGGTTTGTCGATTGCTGTGCAATGGTAGCTGAAAGTTGTCTCTCCACGCACATAGTCGGAACCTCTGGAAATAAACAAAACGACAGCGGAATACCCGCACGGCAGGCGAGAAGGAACAAATCACAGTGTCGGCGTATCCGCCTGGCTAATAATGAACTGTAACAATGGGAAACTTCGTGGACACAGCGCCGGTGCGTGTCGCTGTCGTTACTTTTCTCTTCTTGTTGCTATGTCTAAAAGTGATGGACACAATAAATAAAAGCGTTAGTATACGAATAATCAAGGTCCTAAGCAATGCCGTTTGGATTGCAGGCCTGGGAACGCAATAAGTAAAATTTGGGCGTGGGTGAAATAAGTACAATTTTTCGCGTATTTACCTGTCAAACTACCCGATAAATGGGAGGAAAAATTAGTTGGTGAATAGAACACGTGAGAACTTTTGCTTTTGTTTCCGATTTTTGTGAAAAATGAATGCTAAGTCCATATTTGTATTAACTCAGGAAAGCATGAATTAGTAGGTGGGTAACAGAGGGAGTACGAGGATACATTTGTAATAGTGAAAAAGTCATTTCAGAAAATAAGTATTGTTAACATATTCTAAAATCCTTGCAAAATTTCCCATTCCAAGATGATCATGCCTAGAAGTGAAGAGAGCAGTGTTCGGCGTTTCGAGATCGTGGACAACCACAAAGAGTTTCGGGCACGAAACGCTTATTGTCGCCACTTGGGCTTTCCGACGAGGAACGCCGCTCGTCAACGGAGGGGATACGGCTCGTGGTTTCTCCACAAACACTGGTTTTAGGCTGTCGACAGAAATCATCTTGCTTTTGCCGTTGCGGCTAACGGCGAAGGTTTTCTTGTCCCTTGCGATCACACGACGGAGGCCACCATATGTGGGTTGCAGTGGTTGACGCAGGTCATTCGTACGTACGAAGCCTAAATAGAGGTGAACGGCCTAGCGTGATAATTGCTCTCCGGGCTTCCTTGGGAGTGGATTTCGCACACAGTGCGCCACACGTGCTGTACGGTTACCGTAGTCGTACTGTGTTAGAGGTGCAGATGAGACGAGTTCATCTGGTAACTTGGGTGTACGACCAAAAACTGGTTCAACATCAGTAACGTTTAAGTTCTCCTTAACGTGGTTCCACAGACCTTTTTCTACGAAGGCCTAACGTGCATACTAACAGCGGCTTTCAACCACCTATGAGAACCATTTGCTGTCGAATTGTAAGCTGCAGTGCACGTGTGTTTGCATCCTGGATTACTTGAGGTGGCTGCGAAATGTCTTTCAAGGCGTGATCCACGGCCTGCGTTCAAAACTGATGATGAAACAGACTGTTCCAACGTTTAAAGAAAATGTTGGAAACAGTTTCTGGTGAGTGGTTAAGTTGCGGTATGACTGTAGGTTATCTTGTGAAACAACCAAATCACGTCCACAGATGAATCAAGCCATTCGACAGTGGTAAGGGACCCACCAGGTCGACGTGCACATGATGAAAACGTGCGTCTGGCAAAGGGAAAGTGTTGAGGATGCTATTCGTATGATCGCGAACTTTGGAACGTTGGCATTGGGGACAAGAACGGCTCTTGGTGGGGTCATCATGCTTTACTTTACGGCATACAAAACGTTTAGTAACCAGTTTCATTGAATCTCCTAGGTCAGGATGAGAAAAGTGGTATAGTGCATTGAACCCCGTGAGACGGAAAAATGCTGGCAATACAGTGCGAGGTGTGCTTCAGTATGTCGTAATAAAGACCTCTTTGGAAAGGTCGGAGGTGCGGGTTGTGTTGTGACAGAACTCTTCTGACGAAGGTTAGACTTCAAGGTCAGTAGGTTTCGCAGCCGCCTTGCCTGGCAAATCACTGCCGTTTTCAGCAGGTGCGCTGAGATTCTGAACGCGTGAAAGAGCGTCCACGGCAGTATTCTAGGTACTCGATACATCGGACATCAGAGATACAGTCCAGGCGCCTGACTTCCCCAGGGGAATGCCTGTTAGGAGAAGCGTCAAAATAATAGATTAACGGGTTGTAATCGGTGTAAACCGATCCTACCTTCTGACGAACGACGGAAGTGGCGGATGATAAGTGAATTGACGGCAATTCCCACCAAACGTGATGTGGCCGGATTCAGCAAGTTGCAAACGTTTGTAGAAGGAAAACTGAGTTTGCCATTGTTTATCAGTCAGCTGCTATATCACAACTTGGACCATCGTGTCAAAAATGCCGACAACAATCAACAACGGTGCGTTTGGATCAGAATAAGCACTGGATGCCAGGTCAACGACCGCACATTTGGGCGTAATTAACGCAGTGAGCGCGGCTCCTGTAAGCTGAAATTTGGGGTCGCCTTCACGTAGAAAATCAACCATTGCCTACATTATATGAAAAAGTGGAGTACGAGAGACCGTCGTAGCTGACCAGGCCACCATGACGACAAGGGTGTTCAAACGAAACCTGTTCAGAGTTTTCACTTATGGTCCTGACCCTATCCGTGAGGACGACGAGTCCGTTCACCGAGAAGTTGTGGCTGAAAGACCCCGACTTCACCTTGCCTGGTACGCATTTGTTGGAGTTACTAATAATAATGTATAATTCTCAACGCATTCGTGAGACACGCTCGGATGTGCGCGATCATGACAGATAATTACAGGCGTTACAAATCAACAAATGGTTACATTATAAGACAAACATGAAGTCTGCTGACAAAAAAAGCATAATCAGAGAGAAATGGGTTGCGGTTTCACGAAAGTTTGATGCACACACCAGTAAAAGAAATAGTTCGCTCATTCCACAGATTCTGTTCAAAAGATGAGATGTTACACTAATTTTTCTTATACAAGGTTATGTGGGGGACGATGTTTCAAATATTTCAAGGTCATGCCGGGAAATACGTGCAAATGCATCTTCGAAGGATTCCGCCGTTATTTGACATAATTAGCTACGGAAAATGTTGAAATAATTCGGCTCGGGCGAGGGAGTACGGGAATTTCCAAAATCCGGCGAAGAATTGAGCAAACTCCAGCGCAGGACTTCTTCGATTGTTCCAAAACGTCAAAAAGTTGAAAATCTCGCGAACTGCTCGGTCAATACGGGGTTTCTAACGTCCATTCATCGCGGAAAATTTCCTCGCATAACGGATGTTTTCAAGAGTGAGAAAAAGAACACAATCTTACGTGTTAAATGGGAAATGCGGAGTGATCACATGTAATATGATAAATAATGTATATATATTTTCTTGACAAAAACTTCACGCGATATAATTGTTTTCTTTTCCTTTCATTGAAGTATATAATATCGGCAGGTAATTGTTATAGTATTCCGCGATTATTGGGTAATTAGCAGCTACTTCTAGAATGATTATCACGTGATAATCAAAATTCCATACGAAGTTTTGACATTAGTTTGTTTTATAAGGTCAATGTTTAAGCTAGAATCTATATTTCATAGCACAAAACGGTTAATAGTGGTTAAAGTAGGGTTTGAGGCAGGGAAGACAGCACGAGATATGAATTGAGGTTTCAATGCACTTATGTGAGGTAAACGTGGGCAGCATTTTTTCAGTTTTCTTTGGAGAGTTTTTGTATGCTAGTCAAATAAACCGTCAATATCGGATACGAACAACTATAGGCTGATGGTTTATCGGGGTGAATAGGTTATTACGAATGGGCATACATATAATACGTGAGTCATAATCCTGTTTTTTTTTTGTTCTAGGTAAGTAAGTAGGAACGGGTATGTATGTTACATGTAGCTGATAGCTAAATGTTCTCCGGACCACATTCAAAAAGGACATCAGAAGATACACAAAGTTTGAAGATAGACATGTTTGACGATGTAAGATAGCTGTCCAGGCCCTTTTTAAAACGCTGAATGTTGTTACTAGCTCTGATGTGATTCGGAAGCCTATTCCAAATATAGGAATATTTTACAATGAAGTTGGCGCGTATCTTTTTCCGAGCTAACAGGGCTGGCAAAGTGGAACCTTTGTTTCTTAGGCCATATGGGGAGCTGTGTTGAAAATGAACGGCGAACGCTGTAGTGATGGCGTCCGAGTGTATCAGTTTATACAGAAGTGTAAGATTTAACTTCAGTCTTCGTAACCAAAGTGGATCAATACCAAGTGATCGACAGCGTTCACTATAGGTAAGTGAGGATGAATATCCTAGCAGGCTTTTGGTGAATGATCGTTGGAGATTTTCTAAAACAAGCCTATCAGATTTGCGTAGGTGACAGTAAATGAAGGTGCAATACTCGAGTTGAGGTCGAGCACACATTTTGTAAAGAGCCAGCTTCGCATCCGGTAGGCCGAATGTCCTTTTGATACAGCCTATTGTCCTTTTAGTTTTTGCTACCTGAAAGCGTACTTGTTCGGAGAAATTGAAGGAGTTTGAATACCATATTCCTAGATCTCGAACGGTTGTGGCGGTGTCAATATGATGACCATCTAGTGAGACAGACCCATTGGGTATTTGACAACCATAAGCGATAATGTTCGATTTGTTCGCCGAGAACGTCATGAGCCATGTTTTGCACCACGACTCCAATGATGCTAGGTCCTGTCGTATATTTTGTAGACAGAAGTCGAGGTTGGCAGGCTGTCGAAATGTGTAGACGATTTTGATATCGTCAGCAACAGAAAGGGTTTGCCATGTTTAATAACATCGCATACATCATTTATATACATGAGGAAAAGCAATGGTCCCAGAACACTCCCTTGAATCACCCCACTAGTCACTGGTTTTGGTGTTGAGCAGTGCTCTCCTATCCTGACTGTTTGGGTTCGGCCTTCAAGATATGATGAAATCCAGCTGTACAAGGGGTCTTGTATGCCAAGAGATGCTATTTTCATCAACAGCCGCTTATGGGGCACACGATCAAAAGCCTTTTGCATGTCTAGGAGTATGACGATCACTGCATTTCCTGCGTCGGCGGCCATCGATATATGGTTTATGAATTCCAACTGACATGTCATGCAAGATCGCTTACTAAGGAAACCGTGCTGCGAAGGGTTTAGAAGGTTTTCTGACCTTAGGAACTCGACAATGGGCACTTTTATTATCCTTTCAAACATTCTTGAACAGATTGATGTGTGGTTGATGGGACGATAGTTACTAACGTCCTGCCTTGAACCACTTTTGTAGCGGGGTATAATGATTGACTTTTTCCACTGGGGAGGGAAGGTGCTTGATAAAAGTGATAGTGTGAACAAATTTAGTAAAAGGATCGGTATATCCTCACCCCCTTGCTTGATAGCGACTGGTGGGATACCATCAGGTCCAGGATGGATTGTGGGTTTAATAGTAGCTAATTGTGAGCGGATACTTCTAACGTCGATCGATACATTGCACAGAACTTTAGTTGTTTTCAACGGAGTATTAACGGGTAATACTGTGTTTTCCACGCTAAACGCAGCAGCAAAATGTGAGTTGAAGATTTCACATATTTCAGTAGGGTCGTCGACAACCGTTTTATCTTGGAGAGTTATAACTTTTATAGAAGGGTCCCTCAAGGAATTTCTCCGTCTCATCAGTTGCATTAGTTTCATGCTTCTCTGCCCACTACCAAGCGCTAGCTTTTCTTCGTTCATATAACGCAGTTGAGTTTTATGTTCTATGTATTGAAACATGCTGCTCATTTGCATTACTAGGGAGAAATCTAGTGTTCTGTGCATCGACTTAAGTATTTTAAGTCTGTCAGTCTCTTTTGCAGTAAGGATTTTACCTTGTACATACGAATCAACGCGTTTTGACTTTATGGGAGCCATAACGTCGATACAAAATGTGAGATGTTTGATAAATTCCTCCGTTGCTACTTTTGGGTCAGATGTAAGAAAGAACGTGTTCCAATTTAAGGATCTTAGTAAGGAGAAGAAGGTACTCCAATCAATGTATTTGATCGGACGATAGAATACAACTGTCGGTTTGGTAACTGTATTAAAGTCAAACTGACACTTGACTATGTTATGGTCACTTCCTGGGAATTGTTCCAGAACGGATATACCTACAGACGAGATACCTATGGTGAATATGAGATCCAAAATTACTGTGGCACGCAATTGGGTCAACTTTCCAGTATCGTGCGAAAGTGCGTAGGCCTGCTTCATCGTGGAGAACTAGCCACCAGAATGTCATTCAGACGGGGTTAGACAAAGGCCAAACTGTGTGCCATCTCATGAATGAATGGCTGAGGAGTTTGAGCCAGGGCATCTAAGCCAAGTGGCATTCGAAGAAACTCGGAAGGTCCAAAAGGAATAGTACCTGAGCATCAAAGTAGATCATATTTCGTTACCTGAATATGGTGGTTCAATGGGTTGTAAACGGAAGTAGGAAGCCGGAGCTTTTGAGAATTCCGTATCTCGATGCGTAGAATCTCAAGGTCCTCAGCAATGGGCTGAAATGGGGAAAAAAAGGTGCAGCATCCGAACTAATGCAATATATGTTGGTCAAGGCGAGCCTTGAAAATTGTTACAGAGCTGGCAGAAACAACATGGCTTGGAAGAGCATTCCAAGCCTTGCAAACACGCAATGAGAAAAAGCTATGTCTACATTCTAGTCTGCTATGTTGGACCTCTAGTTTTAGGGGTGGCCCCTCAGTGTCAAGCTATTTCCCCTGTTGAGCATTGGCGGCAAGGATGATCCGGGGACTTCATTATGATAAAGGTTAA
>LOND01003457.1:20723-48747 GCA_014220965.1 Paragonimus kellicotti | reverse complement strand
ACTACCTAAAATTTCCACCGCTGACTGCCCTAAAAGGTTCTTCGGTCATATGGTCTTTTTGACCAGATCGGGAGTAGACAACAACAAATGGGACCCTTAGAGCTCACTGCCTAACACAGAGACAGCACAGACAGTGCGTATTCAAAACCTGTCTTCGGCAATACTAATGGGACAGAACCATGCGTTACAATTCTAAATCTCAATCGTTGTTCGGCTGTCCTCACTAATTTTACTTCAGTAAGCGTACGCGACAAGTCACTCCTATGACACAGTGACAATTTAGTGGGGGCCAACGAAACACCTCCACCTGTGTCAAAGGAATGTGCGAATGGGCCGGCATAATTGTCTGCTCCAACATGCGTATGTAACTAGTATTACAGACTCTTAGAAGTATGGTGTAATATCTCCAATCTACAAAGATAAACACCAATGAATTCAGACCCGCTGCTTATGCAAAATATTTGACAAACTTGCGATCGTTGAGTACGGTTGTTGTGTACTTGCTGCGACAATTTTTACTCATCTCGTATGGGGCTTCATCCTTAAAAATAAGCGTATCCCTTAAGGCCCGCCTGTCTCAAACGTTCAAACGGGGTTTCAGCTTACATGACTCGTGGGCGGGGACTGACGTGTAAATCTGGGTAGAACTAGTTATTGCAGTGTTGGCATGCGACTTACTGAGCTAAAATGTCCGTACACTCTGGAATCTCGGCCGGTCGGCTTAAACTAAGTATTCCCGCATCTTTCGGAAGTTGGCTGGTCTAACGTTACGGAGGTCGGTAATAGAATGCGAGCGGTGGCGACATCACGCATCGGGCAAAAGGTGGCTGTGGCGTAATCCCTTGGGTCTGATGGCACATTATGTGAGATTCAGTGGTTAACACCGTGTCTGTTCGGGAAGGTTTGTGATCTGTTGACGCTGTAATTTGGTGGGCGTGCTGGGCGAGCCTCTCTCCCTACACGAGATTCTAGAACTCAGCGACCGCGGTATCTGAAGTTAGCTCATTGGTAAGATCCGTCTGAGGGACGTTGCTGTAACCTAGGATGATTGCTCAACTTCCTCGGATTGCCGTGCCCCATGTGACGGTGTGACGCATCCTTTCCTCCCTCTTTGAGATTAAATATGGAACACGACAAATGACCCCAACTACAACATGTAAACGAAATATGCTAGCAGCTACTGACAAAGACTCGTGAAGTAACAGTAGAGTCAGATCTATGTTTCGTAATTCGATGCTGTCCCTCCACTCGGTCGTCAAGATACATGAAGTAACCAGGGCGATCTATCTTTTTGTCGGACATTTAGGACGTTAGCATTGTTTTTATTGCGCCTAAACTTTTAAGCTTTTTTGAGTCAGGCGTTCGCAGTTTCTGCGGTTGATTCTCCAGAGAAACAACAGTGAACACGTCCCACCAGCTAGATGTTTGCATTCCCTGAGGGTAGTGGTTGTTTTTGGATGAGCACCGAATACCTTGTGGGCTGGGCCAACTGTCGTGGTGTCAATTGCGCCAGATTTTAGACTGTTGGAGGTGAACGGTTGCTCCGGCTGCCCAATATTCTTGTTACCTAGACTGTATTTGCAACCGTGAAAGGTATACAAGTAGCCGAGTACATACCTAGGTTTATCTGCATGGAGTTGTAGCTCGGGTGTTAAGTGGCTTGTCAGTTTGCCACCTCAAGTAAAACGGGTAGTACAAATTACTGTGACCCAATTAATTTAATACGTAACGAGACAAGTGTTATCCGATAACGAATAACAATGATCGTATGTAATCTTTTGATGCACAGAGCACCAATAGGGCAAAAATATGAATAGACAATGACAGCGTGGAAAAGTGAACCAAATTTCGAGTTACCCGCGTGAAAGTGATTGATTAATTGGAATTTTAAACCTCCCAGGTCGCGAGCCCTGCGTTCTCTCTGCGTTTCGTGTCGCTTGTATACCGAATTCTGGAGAGTTAAAGGCTAGCGGAATCAACCATTTACTTTAGCACATTTCTCATTTCATCTGTCGTCGGAATTACCTACGTTGTGACCTCAAAGTCACTTGAGAGCAACACGACAGAACGTATACATTGGATATTTTCATTCGGTGTAGTGGAACTCTAAGCCAACGCACCTTAACGACTTATTGTGAGTCAGTTGCCTATATTTTCATCACATTTAGACCTCATATTCACACTTGAGCTTTATATAGTGTTTAGATCCACTACATTACTTACCATCACAACCTTTCTACTTCCGTCACCAATTGACTGATCCAGAGAACCTGCAAAAGAACTTTCTGGATCTGCAGTGAGCCTACCAAACCTACCGAATACACTAAACGCATAAGATGTTCGAGCCTCATTTTCGTCACTAACGTAGGTGGATTTGGATTATGCCAGACCACACACATACAGAACCAATTGAACCAATAGAAAGAGAGCACCTCTGGCCAACTCCCCCGTCCGTCCGTTTGTAACGCATGGATTCTGAGGTTTGTTAGTTTTTTCTCGTATAATGGTCACTACCTGTTATGTTTTGTAAGATTAATTGCTTTTTTCACACTTCTAGGAAGTTACAGTGGAGGTTTTGCCTCCGCCTCCCTACTCCGAAACATCGAATTCAATTGAGAAACACAAAAGTGGGGATCCAGTAATTACTGCCACGAAAGATTCTCCTAAAGTCGTAAGACCCTACAAAGATTGTGATATGGAAATTTCTCAGCGCTCGCATATTTTTGGAGAAGCCGGCGATGGCGCCAGTGACCTAATAGATGAGGATTTTGAAGACGAAACCGTTGTCGAGCGTTTGATCGGACTAACCGAAATGTTTCCGGAATCTTTTAGAAATGGATGCAGTTCTGCTTTTAAAGTAGCGTTATCTGGGATTAGCACTACTTTTAATATGAGTAAAAACGTTTCGTGGTTTCTTGCTAGCACCGCGACCATCTGTTTCTTGCCGTTATTTCTGGAACTGGAACGAGCCCAAACCGAAGAGCAAGAAGCGGTGCATCAAAGAACTATGATGCTTGGTCCAAGGGCCGCTTCTGGTGGTTCGACATTGGCCGGGTTCTCCTCAAATGTCCCTCATTTGTCCCCAATGTAGCTGGTAGTTGTAAATTGAATTATTGCTACAGATACCAATTTCTACTACAATGTACATTCAGTTTTTGAAATACGATTCATGCTTACTTCAGTTCAGTCTTTCAATTGGATGCGTGTACTTGATACGTGAGGTATTTTGATCATTAGTTGTAACGCTTACATACACCGTGTCTATCAGAATAGTCGCTGGCCATCATCATTGACAGCAATACATCAGTGGTTCACACTGATGCTTAACTGCCACACAACCACGAAGAAAAAAGCAAACCCTGTATAGGAAGAGAGAAAAAGAAGGGGAGGGGAAGGGGACCTAACTACTAAAAATAGCTACGTCTATATTCAAACATTCAACATCCTACACCTTGCAAACAAACAACCGAGCTGTAAGTGAAAGTAAGGCGTCATCAGCAAGACAGCTTCCTTACGGCTTTCACTGCCCCGCATCATTAAGTGCACTCACTTCACAGACAACTCGGTCACTTTGAATTTCATTCATAACTGCGTGAGTCTGGAAGGGTTACGCAAAGTACACGGCGGTTCGCTACTTTTGCGGGATGGGAAGTACGATAGGACATTTTCGAATAAATCAGCGACACAGGTTGCGCAATTCTACGACCGTTTTGACCTCAGTTAGGTCGTTGTCTTTCCGTTTCTATCGTCGGAGCCGGCGAGAGTATGTCGTGTATCAAAGCTTTTAACAACAGTCGAATGCCTAACGAGGCTGCTCCATTTTGTTGTACAACAGTAATACAATGCGAAGGGGAGGTAAGTATGGTAATAATGAAAAGGTACGTGATTGTAAGTACTCGATCACTAGAAACTGGAATTTTTCACCGGTTCCTTGATGTTACTGTAGTAATCCGCGCAAAGCAGACTCGTATGATAAAGTTTTATCGTCTACACTGAAAGCTGCTGTGTGTGGAGTGGTCGGTGGACCATAGAATGTAGTATGTCAGTTTAATACCTTCTCACAAACGCTTGTAAGCTAAAAGGAATAGTCCAAGTTCTGAGAAGCGGCTCTCATACAAGGTAGATAGGTCACAAACTCTCTTGGTGGCTTTCTGTTGAATAACCTCTAGATCAGCGATGTCTCTCCTATTATGGCCTGTGTGTCGAGTTTTAACTTCTAATGGCGGCCTCACCATTGTGTTATTAATGTGCTAGAGGGTATCAGCTGTGAATCTTCCAAAAGTCCTAACGAGCATTACTAGCGTGATGTTGGCTCTCTTAACCCTCAACGCAACGTTGAGGCCACCGTATGTAAACCTCCCTCCTGAGGGATGGTGGCTAAAGTAGTCTCTGATGTACTATGCCTTGGCGGTGGGTTGAAGATTGTTTGTAGTCACCCACTTATGCTTACTAAACGTCGGTCAGCTTTGTACGGATCATCAGTGCCAGGCATCTAAATCTGAAGTTTTGCACCCACAGAGTTATCTGAAATATATCACACCGTCGTCGACATACATAACGATTGAAGGGCTACTTGCTGCTGTAAGGTGACTTAGGCTAAGAATGGTGCCGGACCCACTACGGAGCACTGTGATACATTATTTTCGGCGTCGAAAGGTTTGGATTATTCTCCATTGATTCTGATTGTGTATGCGAGATGAGATAAGTCTCGTCATAAACAAACTCAAGCTTGTTTATTCTATCATGTGAGATTGTCGTCAACTTCATCAGAAGCTTTCGTGAAGTCTAGAAACACTGTATTCATTAGACGGCCTTCGACATCTTTTGTCCAGTGAGCTGCGAAAAACGGACCAATAGTGCACGACTGACCATTTTTGGACCCTTGCTGCTCTGATACGTAGAGTGATTTGATATTAGGATGAACCACATTGAAATTCTCCACTCTCCCTTCCACAACTTTTGACGTATTTTGCATAAGCAGCGGGTCTGAATTCATTGGTGTTTATCTTTGTAGATTGGAGATATTACACCATACTTCTAAGAGTCTGTAATACTAGTTACATACGCATGTTGGAGCAGACAATTATGCCGGCCCATTCGCACATTCCTTTGACACAGGTGGAGGTGTTTCGTTGGCCCCCACTAAATTGTCACTGTGTCATAGGAGTGACTTGTCGCGTACGCTTACTGAAGTAAAATTAGTGAGGACAGCCGAACAACGATTGAGATTTAGAATTGTAACGCATGGTTCTGTCCCATTAGTATTGCCGAAGACAGGTTTTGAATACGCACTGTCTGTGCTGTCTCTGTGTTAGGCAGTGAGCTCTAAGGGTCCCATTTGTTGTTGTCTACTCCCGATCTGGTCAAAAAGACCATATGACCGAAGAACCTTTTAGGGCAGTCAGCGGTGGACATTTTAGGATAGTATTTGACAAACTTGCGATCGTTGAGTACGGTTGTTGTGTACTTGCTGCGACAATTTTTACTCATCTCGTATGGGGCTTCATCCTTAAAAATAAGCGTATCCCTTAAGGCCCGCCTGTCTCAAACGTTCAAACGGGGTTTCAGCTTACATGACTCGTGGGCGGGGACTGACGTGTAAAATCTGGGTAGAACTAGTTATTGCAGTGTTGGCATGCGACTTACTGAGCTAAAATGTCCGTACACTCTGGAATCTCGGCCGGTCGGCTTAAACTAAGTATTCCCGCATCTTTCGGAAGTTGGCTGGTCTAACGTTACGGAGGTCGGTAATAGAATGCGAGCGGTGGCGACATCACGCATCGGGCAAAAGGTGGCTGTGGCGTAATCCCTTGGGTCTGATGGCACATTATGTGAGATTCAGTGGTTAACACCGTGTCTGTTCGGGAAGGTTTGTGATCTGTTGACGCTGTAATTTGGTGGGCGTGCTGGGCGAGCCTCTCTCCCTACACGAGATTCTAGAACTCAGCGACCGCGGTATCTGAAGTTAGCTCATTGGTAAGATCCGTCTGAGGGACGTTGCTGTAACCTAGGATGATTGCTCAACTTCCTCGGATTGCCGTGCCCCGTGTGACGGTATGACGCATCCTTTCCTCCCTCTTGAGATTAAATATGGAACACGACAAATGACCCCAACTACAACATGTAAACGAAATATGCTAGCAGCTACTGACAAAGACTCGTGAAGTAACAGTAGAGTCAGATCTATGTTTCGTAATTCGATGCTGTCCCTCCACTCGGTCGTCAAGATACATGAAGTAACCAGGGCGATCTATCTTTTTTGTCGGACATTTAGGACGTTAGCATTGTTTTTATTGCGCCTAAACTTTTAAGCTTTTTTGAGTCAGGCGTTCGCAGTTTCTGCGGTTGATTCTCCAGAGAAACAACAGTGAACACGTCCCACCAGCTAGATGTTTGCATTCCCTGAGGGTAGTGGTTGTTTTTGGATGAGCACCGAATACCTTGTGGGCTGGGCCAACTGTCGTGGTGTCAATTGCGCCAGATTTTAGACTGTTGGAGGTGAACGGTTGCTCCGGCTGCCCAATATTCTTGTTACCTAGACTGTATTTGCAACCGTGAAAGGTATACAAGTAGCCGAGTACATACCTAGGTTTATCTGCATGGAGTTGTAGCTCGGGTGTTAAGTGGCTTGTCAGTTTGCCACCTCAAGCAAAATGGGTAAGTACTCATCATCATCATCATCATAGACAGCAATACATCAGTGGTTCACACTGATGCTTGACTGCCACATGTGTGTGGGCTGAGATACTGCCAGGACGCCCAGACCTAGACAGGAGAACGATTAGGGTTCTCAACCAAAGCCTTTGGCTCAAAAGCCTGTACCGCAAGGCAGCGTTGGGTGGCAATGTACCAGAACTGGTACTTTTTCCGGAAAAAGATGCCAACCTTCTTCCAACCCCCAACCTGGAGGACCAGGAGACTGGTTTGTCAGACCTCTACCCATTGGCCTGCCTGGTATGAGTGACTCTATCGGTGTGGTGATCACACCGTCCAGTTTAGCCCAATAGGTCATCGAGATGCGCAAGCCGTCACACCACGTCAAGGTCCAGTCTCGTTGTGAAGTACCTCATATGAAGAGGCGATTCTCAATCATCGGCTGGGGTTCAAGGTAGAACTAAAGTGTTCTGGGCTCGAGGATTGTTGGGTGGGCTGCACTCCACGCTCGTCCGTGTGCAGTTTTGATTTGGCTCGAATAAATTTCAACTGGTTAACGTCGTGTTTGTGGACGTCCGCTTCTTTTAACTCGCTTGTGACGTGTACGAACATGTTATACGCTGAATTCTGTTGGGAGCTTTTGCGGTAACTGTGCTTTTTGTCGAGTCTCCCTAACCACCCAAACAAGAACCGCTAAGTCTAGGTAGGGGGATTCCGTTAACAGAACTTCCTCAGTGTCATCTATCTGACCAAGTTTGGAGATTGTTTGCAGGTGTCCATCTTGATGATTCCTATGGAGTGTGGGTGTATCTTCCACACCTGACTCAAGTAGCACGCAGTCAAATCATTGTCGTCAATCATATGCCGCTTTTTAATTGTGGCTTGTTTTCATTTTCTGCGACGTGATAAATAGTCAGGTTGTATTTAGCAAACTCAGGACACTGGTCAAACCTCAGTGTTTATGAAGTTATCGGGTTCATAGCAAGATGTGTATTCACTACACCACACAAAGTCTCATCTAGTCTGTTATGGACACTGTTATATAGGTCAATGTCAAACAACCTGATTGGTCAATGCAGATATGGCGTACACGATTGGCTGCACTCCACCACAGTTTATACCTTGTGTTCTGAGCTACGAACGAGTTACGTGATTCCAACGTGCGCCCGGCAGCTCTGGGCTTTCACAATTCACAGCTGTGGATGACCGCGGCACATCAGCTTGGGATGACTTTCAACCACCTTTTATACGCCTTTGCTTAATCTGTCTTTTGAAAGCTTGTTGATTATTAGTGTTTAAGGAATGTAGAGGGTTTAGACTGTATTTGACCAGGATAGCGTCGACCATCGTTGACGTACAATGGAGTATGTTGTGGGACTTGAGAAGACGATTGAATTGCTAGTTATGTCTGTGTCCTAAATGACGTTATTTCCAGATGTGTTTAATTAGTGAGTCATGCAGTAGTATCTAATATCCAACGTAGACGAATCTCGGAGTTTAAGATATAGTTGGAATTTCGGATTCGCACTCGCAGTACGCCCAGTACTTAGGAAACTCACATTCTGCGAAGCGCTGCTGCCTGCGAACGTGGTAAGCAAACGTCAGCAGTTGAGTTACTTGCACGACCGATTCCGATTTAACTCTTTCGAAGGCACGTTAGTCGTTTAATACTACCAAGACGTGAAGTGAATTGATACGGAAGCCGTAAAGGTAGTAAAACTTGTCAAACATGTTGTCCGCTGATACTCAATGGTGTTTCGGGAATATGGCTTGACCGCTGGAATGGATGGTATGTTACTGGCAGCAGTGTCGCGGTTCACTCATAACAGCCATGAACGTGATAAGATAACGTGGTTCGATCGGAAATGGATGAAATTGGATTAATAAACTGGGGCA
The DNA here is from genome assembly GCA_014220965.1 of Paragonimus kellicotti. NCBI lineage: Eukaryota > Metazoa > Platyhelminthes > Trematoda > Plagiorchiida > Troglotrematidae > Paragonimus > Paragonimus kellicotti. The sequence continues at coordinate 40,197 of LOND01003457.1, read as the reverse complement.
GATTAAAGAACCAGACGTGGATGCCGACCTGCCACTGATTGCGACACCTGGTCATCTTGGACATCGTTTCTAACCAGCAACTCAAATGATCACAAAGTCTCCAACTGGATGAGTGACACCTGTCGATTTTGTTCAGCGGAACAGTTAGGGTTTCCATATTTTGTGACCATATGTCCACCTGAGCAGCGCGCCGTTTTACTCAACTGTTGGTGGTCTCAGTATATGGTGCCCGCTGTGGTAAACATCCAGCTGGCTTACAAATTACGTGATTTAACCGTCGCAGTCTGGAACGGGATTACTTGACTATTTGGTCACGTATCTGGAGGCGTTTCGAAAGTACCCGCTGATGAACGGCCGTGGTGATTACGCGATCACCCCGTTTAATGTGGACTAATTGGCAAAAAGACCGACGGTAGAACAAACAAATCTTTTTATACATGTTCATTTCATCGTAGCGAGCAGGCCAATTTTCTAGATTTTCGGGTAGACCACGTATCTGTCTTTCCTTCCAGCGACAACCGGACACTATTTCTACGTCACACGTTGCAGGTTGGTAAAGATAGTATGTAAATTTACCATAATTATATCGTCATACATACCAGTACATCGGTGGTTCTCACTGACGCTTAACTGCTGTACAACGCCGAAGAAAAAGCAAGTTCTGACCACAAAGAGTAAAAAACGGGAGGGAAGAGGAGAAAATTTAATAACCGGATAACACTTCTAAATAGTGCTCTAACATCCAACATCCAGCTGCTTACACCTTGCAACAATCGAGCTATAAGTGAAGAGTAAGGCGTCATCAGCAAGACAGCTTCCTTACGGCTTTCACTGCCCCGCGTCATTAAGTGCACTCACTTCACAGACAACTCGGCCAAACAACATTCACGCCACTGAACTCTGATTAGCCGCCATCTCACCTAACGTCTCCAGCCAGTGACTTTATGATTCGCGAGGTCCCAAGCACGGGAGACGAACCCGATCGAACGCAGACATCGGTGGTCAAATACCTGAAGACGGTTCACGTCTTCTACTCTGAGCGGCCCAGTTTCGCTGCCGTAAAGTAATACAGCCCTCACTGTCGCCTTATATACGCGAACCTTAAAACCGCCTCCTTTCCGCCGGATTAGCAACTACGCACCCTTATTTAATTTCCCCCACCGACGCCTTCAATGCAGCTTCCAAGTACACAAACCGGTCAACAACATCCAACAAACTTGCCGTCGGCATAAGAGAGATCATGAAGTACAAAGTTCCAAATTGTTTTCGATAAATTCTCCTCTTTGGCTGGTACAGTTATCTAGAGTTAAGTGATGTCTATCGGATCCCTGTCCTCTTGTCGTGAAAGGCCAAATGCTACGTCCTATCGATAGCCGAGGCGGTTGCAATCCGACTACGTCACCCGAATCTGTGTGTGCATAAACAATTCGTTCAAACCCTGGAGGCTTCCTTCGGTCAAACACGGTTGCTCAACCTGTGAAACGGTTTGTCACTGTCCCAGCCCGATTAACAGTGACTACCTAGGACCGACTTCGTTTGTGTTCCTAACCACAGCGAAGTATTGTTAATCGTTTATCCAACCACATTGTCCCTTTATTATTTTGCCAATAACACATTCTTACTCGTCACCTAATTTTATATAATCGTATCAGCCAAATTGGGAAAGTTCTTGAAAACGGTCTGTTCGTCGTAACTTTGTTCTTCATGATTGCTACGGAGATTTTCAACTGGCTATAACAAAAACCAGTCAGTCTTCCACCAGGCATGAGGTCCACACCGGCATTCTGTGAGTACGGCAGTCTGTCCTCTATCATAAATTGAACAAAAATGGCGGAAGGGACAGCCTTGACGTACGCCGCTCCTGGTGCTGAAACTGTCAGACAGTTCACCGTAAACCCTAACCTGAGCTGAAGTATGGGAATAAAGCGCCGACAGTATGTTCACATACTTGGTCGGTACACCCTCATCGGTTAAGCGACTCTAAACGTGTGAATCGATGTACTGGATCAAACGCACCTTTACAGTCGATAAATACGGCGATTGTTGGCCGGCGGTACACATGACGCTGCTCCAGAATTTGACGAAAGTAAAAATGTGATCTATACAACCCCGCCCAGGGCGAAACCCTGCCTGTTCTTCCCTAATGTTTACTCTCGAACTGCAGTGAGTCGACGAAATATACTGATGCCAGAACCCTAAGCTAACTCCCCTATGGTGTGCGACGTGCCTTCCTGATAGACAGTCGCCGTGGATCGGTAGTACGGACAAGCTTGGGGAGTTTGTCGGTGTTTCCTGAAGCAACATTGGTTTTCATTTCCTCAACTTCCTCCATTAGCTAAGTTTCACGATCGGTGATCAGGCTACATTTCAGCCTCCTACGGATATCCCTCCCAAACTTTGAACATGAATTGCCAGAAAGACTGTTCCATCTAGCATCTGAAAACTCCAGACATTTCTCTGAGATCCAATGCTTGTTGAACCCACGAACCACCTTGCCGCATCATACAGTACTTGTATCATGCATTGCCTGTGAGACCTGAATCCAGCAGCTACTAGGATTTTCGGGGTGAGAACTGCCAAGGCTGCTTTCTAGATAGGTTTGGCACTTATTATTTACCGACAACATAGCCAGTTGTTTCTCGATAGTCAGCCGCTGCTGTCGATGAGGTTGTTGCTCAGCGAGATTAATAACAAAACGGCAACGTACCAACGCATGATCTGAATCCAAGTATGTGCTCCAATAAGAACGACAGTCTTGAATGGAACCCCGCCACCTATAACTAACGGCTATGTGGTCTATCTGAGACCAGGCCTGATTCGGAGAAGGATGGCGCCAAGTATAATGACGTGCACGATGCCTAAAACTAGTGCTGGCTAAAAATAGCTTATGCTCAGCGCACAGCTGCAACAATCGCCCACCATTATCTGATCGATGTGATGCTATCCCAAACCTACCACCTAAACGAGATTCGGTCTCACCAAGGCGACCGACCTGGGCGTTCATATCTTCAGCCAGAATGACTATCAGAACCATGTATCGGTCAATGGAGAGTGGTCAAATCGAGTAAAAGGCGATCTTGACAACGACGTCATTACAGTCAGCTGAAGAGTAAGCAGACAATGGAATGATTTCTGAAAGTTTTGTATCTAGACCTGGCCTTCAGTAGAACCTGCCAAGCGGACGGCACAAAGTCTACTGTTAACAGGAATCCAATCTACTAATGCGGCTGCGGCCGTCGTGCTGAGGACTATACCTACTCCAGCCTGACCTGTAACGGCAGCCGTGGAGTCACCCGAAGTGTATAACCAGTATCGGGTAGACAAGTGCGGGTGCTGTTAGTTCCATACGTTGACTACTGTCCTGGATTCTAGTCTCTGAGATACAACAGACATCGACATGCAACGAGTCTAACGTTCGTGCGAGAGCGGCCTGTTGACCTATCTGTTTTAGAGTGCGAACGTTGAAAGCACCTATATTAATTCGCATTCTAGGTCTAAGCAAAGGACAAGAGAGGCAAGACATGAGACTTACTGGCAGATTGTTCTTATGATTAGCTGTTGTGGGATCTGTAGAGTAATCACCAGAAAAGGGAGTGTGGAGTGGCTTGAGAACTAAATTTGATAGAACAGGGAGAGCGGTCAGTAGTAGCATATTTCAACTATCCACCCTGCTGTATGCAGCAGATAGGGCGACCCGGTTTATACTGCGAGACGGCCGATGCAGTATGGAATTATTGTTGTTGTGAATATTCATGGTTGTGTGTGGGCTGAGATACTGCCAGGACGCCCAGACCTAGACAGGAGAACGATTAGGGTTCTCAACCAAAGCCTTTGGCTCGAAAGCCTGTATCGCAAGGCAGCGGGCGGACGGCAGTATACAAAAATTGGTACTTTCCCCCAAAAAGATGCCAACCTTCCACTCCCAACCTAAGGGACCAGGAAACTGTTTGGTCCAGTAGGTTATCCAAGATTTGCAAGCTATCTTACCTCGTCAAGCTGCAGTCTCGTTTTGACGGGATTCACTATCCCCACTGATATCCCAACAATATTGCAGGTCGAAGAGATAATGTTATCCAAGTATGCAAAAGAATCTATAGTCTGCAGCGGACTGCCTGCAGTAAAAAATATGGGAGCAGGAATGTTTAGTCTCGAAGCGGTGCTTTGCACCTTAAAGGTACGAAATAAATTCTACGCATATCACCACGGTCATTTGCCTTGTTCAGCATGAGTTGGATGCACTCAGTAGAGGAGCTTATCAGTGGGAATGTTTTCCGCGTACTCTGTTTCGGTCAGTTTAATACTGGGAAGAAACTCATCACGAAGTTAACCGAATTCCTCAAACACACCTTCTTGAATGTCGTCCATGAGATGTGATAGATGGGCGGCTTGCACCAGACAGGTTCATATTTGAGGGTTTCTTTGAATAACTGAGGAACGGTCGATTTCAGTAAGTTGGAGGTTGCAGTTAACGACTTACTCCTCATGGGCTGGAACTTCGAAACTGCGTTGACTGTTACGTCGCAACTTATGTTTGTTGTAATTGCTCAACCATGTGAATGCGGTTCTCGGTTTTTAAAACATGACTGGTCATGTTCAATCTTTATGTTCTATTTCTTCTGACTTTCCAACGTTGGAGCGTAGAGAGTCTGAAAATAAGCGCCGCTAACGGGGCACGACTAGGAAATATGTAAGCTCGCTGATGTGTGTTTGACCGTCGTTTGTATGTTCCCGTGAGTGATCTGCCTGCGTTTACTTTCATGGAAACGTGTTCTGCGTTTTCCGTAGTCTAACTGGCAATTCTAAAACACTTTTGTCAAGCCATGCTGCAGTGTCCAGCTTCTTACACTTATGAGTTCTTAAGATCCCATCGTGCCATGATGAACCGTCACTTCATCTCAAAAAGAAACTGTCTCAAGATATGACTATAGGCAAAAGAAATTTGACTAGTGTAGCGTGCTCGTCATATTGGCATGCAGTCACTGCCGCTTCTAATGTCACCTCTCTCAAACTTTTTTGACGTACTTGCTTTCCGGGATTCGCTCTTGGATCAGCGGTTTCTCCTGAAGGTGTCGGTGACAACGAAATCGACTCCTGCGATCAAATTAGGGTGGAGATCGCACTGAGTTCTAAGGCGAAAAATGCTTGCTGGGTTAGTTCCCGCTGAATGATCGCTTATGTACTGAGGTGTCCAATTTCGTATGTCCTATACAACAGTTTAGTAGGTGAAAATCTGGAAGCCGTACTTGGAAGCCCCGAGAATCTTGGAATAGGGCTCCTGTTGGGTAATAAACCGATGAATATCGAATATATGAACGATACTGCTCGGCTTCTCTTTAAACAACGAGATGGCTGATTATGAACTTAGCATAACTGTATAAGAAGAAGTAGGCAGAAAGTTATGGGGATTCATGAAGTAGCGTCAAAAACCTCATAGATGAGCTCTCGTTACTGACTGCAATACACTGCCGCGTTCCCACCTAGCGATGTAGATGGTCTCACTGCCCGACCCAGCAAACGCCACCTACCAACCTCAACGGTCAAAGCTTTCATACCCCTTGACCACGTCATCGTCTGGTCGTCTTGAGATTTCTAACCATAACTATCGTACTCAACAAACTGTGGTGCAGCAAACGCTCTGTTGACCGAAGTTCGTGACCTAGCCAGCGTACACCGTGCATTTTCGTCATCTCAGTTATTTCTGGCGCTCTTGAATAGTTCCATGTGTAAGCCAGCGGATTGTCGCGTTTCTCACACAATTGGTCCATTCGGTACCAGCTAGCTGATAGAGAGGCAATGTTGATCAACTACTGAGGGCTTTATGCATTTCTCATGTGGATGGGCCAATTTCCTGAGCAAAACAGCGTATATATGCATCGTAGGCCTTTTTTATTCGATAATAGAACAACGTCCTTGCGACTCTAAAGATGATGAGGATTAGCAAACGAACTGCATGTTCTCACTAATCTCATAGAAACCTCTTCAACGTTCTTACAAGTTGTTGAAATCGTTGCACATCCTTTCCGATTACAGATTGCCTGTTTTTGGGCACCTGTATTGAACCTTCACCATCCTAGATGGCGTTCTATAGGGATATACGTTCTCCTCTTAACTTTCAAGCGAGTAACATTGTAAAATGACCACTCGGAATTTTCAGGGGTCTTAAACTGGATCTTTCGTTCGGTGGTAACTTGACCAATGTACAGTGTGCGAACGAAACTACTCTACTTAGCCCCGCGGACATGAACGCGGAAGCCGCTGTAAATCGGGCGAATGATATGCAGTTTTCACACAGGTCGTTTGAGACTGTTGGTCGCCTACTCTGCCGGGATAGTATCATTCTATCAACTTGTGATGTCGCATCCCTTCATCTTAGCAATCCATGGCGTCACGAAAACATTCAGTTGTGCTGTGTACTGAGGGAGTACAACTCATAAGTATCGTATTAAGTCAGAATAATAAACCGAAACAGAGTACTAAATCGTGTGATCAGAATCAGTTAAAACCGAGGCAGCTTCAACACTGCAATAAGCTGATTTAGACGCGTAATTAGCAGAGCTTCGACTAACTTCAACAGACGGGAACTTTAATTACGTAATAAAGCTGTGAAACAATTAGATGGATTGCTGATATGCCCGCTTTCAATTAAATGACGAACGATCGATGATGCAGGGAATCGGTCGCGAGCTGAATTTTTTTATTCGCTCCTGTGATATTTGTTTAACTAACCATTTGGGATTGTGTTCAACCATTCGGATGGCTAAAATCCTTCCAGTCCTTTCTAGGTAGCAAGCGCCGCGGCTATACTTCAATCAATAACCGCAGTGAAAATTGTCCTGGGGTGATTTGACCATCTCCATAAGAAGCTGTGCTGTTTATATATACCGCTTTGGTTTGCTTATTGGTGATTTCGTCCAGCTGGATTTCTCATTTCTATTAGCCCGGCGTTGTCGGTGTCGTCCAATATTATGCATTCCGTTCCATTAGAATGCAGTTTGTTCATGAAGTACTCCGAAGTATACTCACTACACTTACCTGGAAAGAAGTTGATATTTTCTGCTGAGGGTCTGTTGGGTTTTGCGGAAGTGGCATGGCCGATTCACAAATTTGGCGTTTAACTATTTCTACCGAGCGTGCCTGCTGACATGGAGACGGGCTTTAGACTGCATAAAGCAGGTCATATACCAGTCAGGTTTAGACCGTGGTATAGACTCGAGTTTAGTGTTAGTATTCTTCTTCAATCTCTTCGTAGCTAGTTTTTCCTGATGATGTTGTAACGTCACTTGTTTTGAAATTTCTTGATAGGGAATAAAAGATGTAAAAATGAACACACGGAAGCCGTCGAATGTATTCAAGTTTACGCTTGTACAAAGTACGCAGAGATATGCTTGTTAAACGCCATCTGACGCACTTCATCATTCTCTCACAAAAATCTCGACATATACGATAAGCGCTTGTGATTGGACTAGGGAACGACTTATATATGAACGCCACGAGTGTAATGACGTCCCCCGAACAGCATGAAAGCGTTCCTTATGCATCAGGTTGGATTGTGATTTTCGTAATCAAGGATCTTTTCGATACGTGGTCACTGGATTACCAGAAGATGAAACGTGGCAAGTAATTATTTTCCCGGTTATACATTTCATTAGTGGACTGCGGTCGATAAACCGCCAAGGAAATTGCAGGATGTCTACTGTTGTATATGTATTGTGTGCTACACTAGCTTGCTTTGGCTATTCTCACATTGCACTGTCAAGGGGATTAGAGTGATTGGTCCGGGACAGTGGTTTCAAACTGTTTCACTTTGTACAACATGAGCTGTCGCTTTTGATATTCACAATCATCACATGCGCCACAGCCCAACCGCACTTTATTATACCACTGGTTAGTAATATGGCAGATTTATTAGTTGAAAGGAGACTCGATTGTAAAAAGCTGGGCTTCTACCAGATTCACAACAACAAAAATAACCTAATGCCTCCGTGCACCGCATGTTCTATCAGCTGAACTACTACACAATGCCGGGGGTTCAGAAATTCCACCTTCTGACCTGGCCACCCAACGATCACGTCACTTAGTGTCGAATAAGGGGTCCTAGGTTGATCTATCCATTACAACGACTAACACTCTTTTCACTGTGGGGGATTTCAGCTGTCACGCTATTGTTAACCAGGTCGTCCTGCATCTGCTGAGTTTAAAGCATATCTGGAATTCTTGTGTTATATATATACGACCTCTTCCTGTAAATTCACCCATCGCGCCATTACTGCCTATCTCTGTAAATCAGTACGTAGATCAACGCGGTAGTCTTGCGGAAAAGTCTTCCAACCATTCTTTTAGGGGAAAACCGTGATTGCAACAACCAATGAAGAACCATGCAATGCCTCGAATTCACACAGAACACCACTGCTAATATCCATTTTGTCTGGTTTTTTTCCCGCTATCTCATAGTTTCTGCAACTAATCAGGTTTGGACTGCGTAGCCGCATGTTTTCGGCCGTTGTTGATCGTTACTGCTGTTTCGTCAATCAGATTTGGGTCTGTTAAATGTTACCATTGGCCTCTCCGATTAGAATCAATAAGACTGAGCTTTTGACAGATCAGTTTGAAGAAGCTGCAAAACTATTTACCTTCATCTGCCACATTTGATGTGGACTGCATCACAGCCCATATGATGGACACCGTAAAAACTAGTCAGACATGTTACCATCCTGATGGAATAAACGTTACCACAAGTGTGGGCTAACAGTTGAATGAGAATGGAAACAGCTAATCACGGAGATTCATTGACTAGTGTTATAATGCCTGGACATGTGTGACCGGACTTCGAATCACCCAGTCACGACAGTGGAACACTGGTGAGACCGGAAACAACCAAATGTACCGTGTTTATGTAAAAGCCGGCTGTCATTTTACTGTAAATACCAGCTGGTAAGATGCGACGTTCGTATACGGATGGACCAATAAGCTTTCGACAACACGAGTGACAACTAGTTTCGTCAGCTTGATACTTTCTGGCCACCTGTCAAATTGTAGCTTAACATAAAACTGTTGACACTTCGAAAAATAAAAGTGGGTTCAAGCGATGCCGTTTTATACAGCGTCTGTCATATATATATATATATATATATATATATATATATATATATATATATATATATATATATATATATATATATATATATATAACCGTTTCTGAATCTGATAATGCGATACAATGTGCAACTTGACAGTACGACAGTTGAACGCAGGCTATCAGTTTGCCTTCGTACTCGAGTATCAGGGACCATGTTTTCAACGATGAGTGTAGCTCGTTTGGTAACAAAATGCAGTGCACTACCAACAGATTTTGCAGCACTTGACATACCTAAACAAACTGACAATAGAAACGATTATGTGCACTTTCCACTCACTTCCTACGTTTGACCATCAAACCGGAACGTACACGCAACTAGAAATAAGTCGACAATCGGATCGTTCCTTTGGTATGCTGGACATCATGACCAAACTCTTTCATATTGTTCAAGCATTAACGGGTATAGATAGATCCGATTAATACATACACCTTTGAAATGGGGTGGCTTTTCTATCAGTCATTTCCACTAAGTCAAGCGTCACATAGAACCAGCTAACATACAGACCAGTCCATAATGCGCAATGGTAAGTACATATTTGTGTGTTAAAACTGTCACAAATGGATGCTTCAGGAAACTTTTAAAACCGTCTATCAAAAAATCCAAAAGCTCTAGTGCAATTGCGGATGAGACCGAGTGCAACACAACTTAATTTTAATACTTGAAAGCGGCGATTTTTTCTAGTTCAATTGTATAGGAAGAGGGTAAGCCTTTCCAGGTGATAATCCGCACTCTTGCAGTCTGGAGTATGTCACTTTAGCAATACAAAACGCTGAATTAAAAAGGCATTGAATACTACAATCCACAGAAAAGAATTCAGAACTAGGATGGATTCAAGGTTACTGTCAGCGGTTTCTAGTCGCACAAACGTAGCTGCTAACTCATAAGCAATGAAGCATTTGTAAACTCTAGTATTCACACCACCAAGTATGCGAAGGGCCGAAATGATCGGCGGCCGACAACTACTTTACAATCGATGCATCAGGCTCACTCACTCATGGTATGCTGTTGTAACAAACGAGTCTTAAGTCACGCGAGGGCGCATTCTTTCGTCGGAGTTGTTAAGGTCTAATTATCTCTACCTGTTAATCACCGCAGCTGCAGACGAATTGATAGATCCAGTGACAGTTGCTGTTTTGGCTGATGGCAGAAGTGTTGCGGTTGTAATTTTATTGGCCGTCAACAAGGTTTTGCTTAGTGAATTTCCTGAATGTTTGCGTTAATGATCCTGCGTCATACCCTTTAGCACATTATTGTCCATTTTCGCGGACCGCTTCTGATGCTGTGCGTCAGACCCTTCAGGATGCCTATTACGAATGTTTGCTGTCACAGTTAGCTTTTCATCGTGTCGGTTGTGCAAATTCGTGTCGTTCATGTGAAAAGTGTTTTCACCGAGTTTCGTTTATGCTCAATTAGGAAGAGTGACCATACGTCCATGTTTAAATTTATCGACGCTCAATTGACTGTACCTCAACAGCTCTGCAGTGAATGCGTGGAGAGCATCGCGGTTGACACAGACTAAATCTCGATAGCTCAATTCCACATGTTTGATAAGTTCGGGAAAGGGGGGATTTCAGTTTCGTACATGGACATAGTAACAGAGGATTCCAGAGGTCAAGGTGTGTTGTCAATCGTGTCTTGATAGGTCCATGTAGACAGCAAGATTTTCTGTGAGCGGGATCAACGCAGCGTTCCTTGAGTGGTGTTCATTCGGTGGTAAGTCGGCGTTTTTGTCGGACATCCCCATAAGGGCTGTGCAAAAGACACCATAAGAATGTCCAGTTTCGTACGAGGCGAACAGAGGTTCGAAGTCTTATGAACAACGGAGCGGGAACTCCGGTGATTGACAGAATTCCAAGCTGTACGACCTACTAGTACAGTTCGAACAAGTAACCTACCCATCCGGGACGCCAATTATCGTGAATGTTGAGCGTACTTTTATCACGATTATTTTATTGCACGAGCGGCGAAACACAGAGTCCAAACCAATTAATGCTTCGAAGTGCACGTCCCACTTCATAGGAATGTGACCATTTGTTCACTGAATGCATGTTAGCCTGCAATCTTGATACAAACTCGATCGAGTCTCTGGATTATGCTTGATCGACAATTATGCAACGAATGTGGGGCGTATCACAGTCTACTGAAGGAGGGTGAGGGTGTTGAATGCGTGTCACATGTGTCTGCCATGAGGCACACGTTCGTCGGTGTTCGGTTGTTCACGCTTGTTCCAACTGAATGTGGAATTACTGACCGGAGGGTATGACGGTTTTGTACGAATCATTTTCGTGCACATATACACACAAGGATTGTAGAGTCTGATGGCAATTGCCTCGGCCGTTGATAACAGTCGCACCCTGACAGCTCTGGAGTGGGCTTGACGAACCTTGTAGATGACTCGGGAAGCCTCATCCAGCTCTACTTGATGACCAGTGTCAAGTAAGTGGGAATCAATCGCACTGGAAATAGGCTTTCTCGAACCGTTGCGAAGCCATTTCGGTAGGTGTTCACGAATCCTTTCCGATAGCCGCCTTGTGGTTCTCCTAACATAACCCGCTTGACGACAACAGACAAAAGAATAAACACGGAATGACGAGGAGAACCAACACAACCTATTTTTGAAGTGTGGCACCAATATCAGACAGGTATTGGACGATAAGATGACAGTGACGCAGAGTGGATATCCAACTATATCAGACACTCCTCAGATGATAATCTTGCTGGCAACTTCACCCTTCGACGCTTGGATGATGAAGATAGGCTTTTTAATGCACCGTTTGGGTAATTTCATACTCCATTTTTGTTGTAGGTTTCTATCCACTTTGGCTTAGCGCATCTGAAGTTCATCCTGCAAAATACCTGGCATTCAAATACTTTCAGCTCTCTCTGTTAAACAGCAAGCCAAGCTCCGCTTGTGCTTCGGCGAGACAAAGCATGCATTGACCAGTCCATGTTTTTGTGTGAACTTATCCATCCATTTCGCGAGGCATGGCAACCTTTAGAAATGATAGTTTGTTGTTCGTCTCTACTTCGATGGTGAATATACTGTTCGGACGCGCACGACAGAGTTTGGATATCATCACTACTACGTCCACGCACTGTTTGTACAGATAGCAGTTATTGACGGCGAGCGATGGACCTGGCGAAGAGCCCATTGCTATGTCGTCGTCCTGCCTATGTAGCTTTCCAGTGAATGGGAACTGGACAATGCAGGTACAGAATAATGGTTCTTCTGGTTTTTCGATGAGAACGTTGACGTCGAGTTAACCGTTTTCGATGTGGGCGCACAGATAAATAGCCGTTACTCTTAACGCCACACTCGTGACTAACAATCTATTCGAATTGTTCTGATTTTCGTGTACAATTCGCAAACACCTTGTGTAATTGTAAAAGCTTGATGAGAATGACTGAAAACAACTGTTCGCATAATTGCCTTCATATGAATTCAATGGCATTATAGAGAAGTATACAGCAATACTAGGGTCCTTAACTGCACGGCGGAGTTCATGGGTTTTCCGAGAAAATAAGGGAATCACCTTCCATAACCACCTTCATTTACTAACGACAGTGTCCAAATGATGCATTATGATTTTGAAGCATTCCTATCAGCTTCGTTTGACAGTCCATGTGCCCAAGTGGTTTTGTAGCATTTTTACGACCTCCTCACTAAGTAATTACGTAGATGTAATTGTGAGAAATGTGAACTTGAATCAACGACAGGTCAGTATGCGTTCAAGCTGTAAGCGTTATACTAGCTGAGCTAACAAGTCATGTTCGCAGCTCAGAAATTTCATATTCGGATCCAGCAACCCACCTGTCCCATTGTTTCAGAGGATCTACCAAATTACGCAAAAGATTGACTTCTCCTGCAGGATTTCTTAATTAGTTCACGCTGAGATCCAGCAATGCCACTGTTGGAATTGCGCTACTCTTAAGCAGTTTGACGAACTTGTTAAAGCAGAAGAGACCTGCCAGTGGAAAGTTCAAACTTCAGCAAGCTTCGAACCAGCATGTCAAAGCGCACTGCGAAGTGAGCTACGCAGCCCTGTCTGGAGCCCAGAGATTCCACACTCAGATTCACTCATCCATCCATCTCGCTGTCTATCAAATGATAGTAGGATTTCTTAAGCGGTTCACACTGGAATCAACTGACGTCACTGATGAACAATAAAGCCCACTAACAGACCAGCAACAGGTTTCATTGTTATGAAGTGTAGCGACTTTAATCAAACACGAAAAATGGACATGGTATAGCATTTATCTATTGTCTTGTCGTAGGGTGTACGTTATATTTTGTCTTACATTCATTGTGCATACTCCTCTACTAATTGGCACCTGGCTAGCAGCCGGTATTGTACATACAGCTATTAACATCACGTCAATTGCATCACTTTATTTAAATACGCATGCTCTGTGTACAAGAATTCACAATCAAATCTTTCGAGACTTTTTCTCCGGCGGAGAATCTGACTCTCCGAGCGACATCGTCTCAAGCGAACAGGACGGTTGGCGTTGAAGTTTGCTCTTCGCATCTTTCAACTTCTTCCGATTCAAACGTTTTTGCTCCAACCGACGCTCCTTCCATAATTTTCGATCCTCTTGGTCTATCACTTGGTGCAACAGTCTACGTTCAGTCTCCACATCCAAACGATTTATAGTGGATGGTTGAGTTTCCTCGACGGAGGCATCAAGCGCGCTAACCACGGGAACATCACCAATGGTTTTTCGAACAATCTGATCAGAAAGGACGATAAAGGGTCGAAAAGAAATAGTTGAAACTGTGCAAACTGCATTCACGACGGGGAAAGGTAGTTTGATTTCACACGTTGAGAAAGACTATCGAAAAAAGGCAACAGTAGTTACTGTAATTTCCACTACTGACTAAAACCGCTCTCTTCTTCCATGAACTAAACATTGACTCGAATTTCGACTGCATTGTAACGACGCGATTCAAGACTTCCACATATTATACAGCAAATTGAACGGAAGCAGTTCCCCATCATTGCAAAAAGTAAGCCGAAATCGCTAACGAGCTGAAGCTACTAGAAGGTTACTGCAATTGACACGAACACAAAGGCAGTTGGTAAAAATGATGGCTTCGCCGTTACGAATCAGGTTAAGCATGGTTCAGTCGCAATTATCACGTAACCTTCGCCACATAATGTGAGGGTAACTCATTCGCGGGTTTGTTTTACGTAACAACGGTTATGCAACCGATATTTTGGTTTATTTATTAGATCCTTCTAAAACCCAACAGCTTCATCCCTCCAAATCTAGCAACCAGTATGTACATACAGTGCTCCCCAAAGAGCAGGTACCTTTACTGGATACATCGCCCGCTCTGATGCCAATTTTGGCAGTAGACAACTTTGATATATACAACGGTGTTCATTCTAGGAAGTGGTTTTACTTGGCTTGGACCGAAACATCCAAAAGTAATCGTTCACTCGAAATGGAGAAAACATAAGAATGTGCTCCAGCTAATCTTGATCACAGAAAACATTGTGCACAGTGATACTTCTGAATTTTGAGCTTCTGTGGGCACTTTGAGGGATCGTATGAATGTAATCATATTACGAAGTGCACACCAAACGGTGACGCATTTACCAAACTTTATACAAATGCAATATAAAGTGGATTACATGGTAACACGCGTAGATAAGTTAGCGCAAATGTATTTTATTCCGACTAACAGAACCGGTGATCAGCTGCGTATTTAGAAAGACGACGATCTGTGATGAATGTTGTATCGGCAAAACGATGAATCAGTTGTTGAGAACGATATCCTTATTGTTAGAACGCTCGGGTCTACAACCTCGAAAGTCTCAGCCCAAGATACCAAGAAGAAAAAGAGCGATAGAGAAATGTATCCGTTTCGCCTGAAATCACTGTATAACCGTTGTATGTATATGGAAAAACCTTGGATAAAGAGAGGAAGATCCAACATATTCTAATAGTGTTCCACGCAATCTGACTGATTGCCTGACGCACAACTTGAGTAAAAATCGAACTTTTGGAGCACCGTATCCTAAATTTAGTATCAGCTCATCTTCACAATTGTGTCGTGGAAGGAGGAGCAGATGAGTTTCTTATGGCTAGGAATGCTTGCTAAACTCTGTCAAACGAAACGAGGCCTAGAAAATTGTCTTTGTTAAGCAGTGGTTGAGGCTTTTGGTTGTTGTTACGTGTTGAACACTAATAGCGCATCACGACTTTCGTGTTTAGTCGTGATCCACTTCTAACAGAACTACTACAGATTAGAGTTTTATTCTCTTTAGAGTGACGGACAGGTGGTATGCGCCAAACGGATTCGAGTTGCATGGTGGCCATGATTGCTTTTATCTAGGCCCAGGCCACTCGTAAGCGACCTAATGTGTTGCATGATCGCAAAACGCCTTGTCGCATAAAAGGTTAGCCCAACGGACTACAAATATCATCGGATATCAAATCGCTGACAGATAGTTTATAGATCTTTTCTGTTTAGATATCAGGAGTCCGAGTTTGATTCGATGACTCCATGATCATGACTGTCCGATCAATGACAAAGTGTAGCCAGCATTTCTAGCGTTGATTGCATACTTTCGACAATCGCTCACGTACAGCATTCAGTGTTCCACCATAACAATCTTCGACTTCCACCAGTAGCGAAAAATCATTGTTCAACCAGATTAATGAGGTCGACAATCATCACCCTATTGAGCAACCCCAATCAAAAGTCAACAAGAGGGTTGCTATTTTCCCTTGAAGACAATCCCAATCTGAACACCAGTTACCGGTTATTAAGCCCTGACAATCCGATGTGTTCTGTCGGTCACGCCAAATGCAAACTGAGTACAACGGTGATTAACAAATTTGATTCACAGACACAGAGGTAAGTTCCCCATAAACATACTGAGGTGGGCTAGACCCTGATGATTCCAGTCGCGACTTATAGCATTTCTTGATATCATAGGCAACAACACAGCGGTCGACTTCAACACTGAGCCGTGAACCCTAATATTGTATAAGCGTCAAATAAATACGTCCCAGATTCTAGATCAGGTTTGAATAAGGACTGTAGGCTGGCCAGTCACACATACATGTTTTGCGAGGAGTGTACCACACTCGTGGTGTGGAGCACATGTACCAACACACCGTTATGTTGGAAGACTGCATTCAAATTCACGTATGGCACGACAACTGGCAAAAAAACCTACCCAATATGTTGACGTAGAAATTAACATCTTAGTTGCCACTCTAATAATTCTGTCTACTCATGCATCGCCAGATATATGCTCGAACCATCACTGATCAATTGACAAAATACATCTCATCATTTTGAAAGTACTGCTAGCAATAATCTCATACACCGTGGCCATTCAGGTACAAGTTTCTCTCCTTACTGAAGCTAATACATCCCTGACGTCTGTAAGATTGAGTTTCTACCCACTTCATATGACAATACATGTTTTCATGAATGAGGAAAATGGACAACGTTGATTATGCGGCTTGGTGTTCATTCGATTCTGTACAGCTGATGTTTGCTACCTTTATATTTTCTATTCAGTATCTCAGTAACCAACTTCCATGCGCAGACGAGTTGATTTACTGGCTATTTTACGTTAACCATTCGTTCTGCTCGCACTTGTAAGTGGGATATGATCCTACCTATTGCGCGTCACCGATCGATCCCCTGGTCGTAGAGAATCAAAACCAGTCATTTGCTAATACTTAGGTTTGCGACAGTTTACTAAATTGTGCAATTCATTATGAATAGTGGTATTTTGTGACCTATTAGGGTAGCTGTCTACCACCTGAAAATGAACCTATTGAATTGAAAATTCCCCTCTCAACGTGCACAAAATGCACTTACGAACTATATATTAAATTTACTTGACTTGCATACACTCATCTCCACGTTCTCAAAAGCGTACTTGCGATATTCACTGTATCAGTGTTGGAAATTAATGTCTCTCGAATCCCAACATGTCGGTTCGATATGTGGATCTTCAGAACAATCCGTCGAGCGCTACATATCCAGTGTGCCAAGGTAAACTAGACACATCCATTGGTATGATGTGTCAACTAAGCGGCTGTTTCGGTGGTCACCTACATCCCGTTAAGCAAAAAAGTGAAGCGGGAGACAATCGATATCTCAAAACCGTTCCAAGACTGTCATATCTTTGACTGACCACAGTAAGGTAACGAACTTCGTTCAACGTTGACACCCATCCAGTTTTACCACAAAATAAGCTGCGATAAAAGCATCTGAAGCCTATGCGCTGTCCTAATAAACCTAGAGGTCCAATCGATAACCTAGGAACTCAGGCTCCATCTCGGCCTGACGAATCGTGAAACTGGAGTAGGTGTGTGCGGCCAATTATAATAATCATTGACAACAGTACATCATTGGTCCAAACTGGTATCCAGTTGCTATAAAATCATGAAAAACGCCCTAGATTGGAGATGACGCATAGAACTAACTTACTTCGACCCCTGTCTGGTTAAAACAAACAACCAAAGTACAGGTGAGACGGCATCGTCAAGACAGCTAACTTGCAACTTTCAGTACCTACAGCAAAGCACTTACTTTCCTTGCAAAAATCTGCAATGAGGTTGCGTGTTTGGTGAGCTATGATTGGCGTTGTATTTATTACTACGATTTATGTTACGTTTCTAGTACCACCATATTTGCGTCTCGTTTATCCTGGTGGAAAATACTGTATCTTCAAGCACGCAAACTAGAAAAAGACTTCCTGTCACGCGGTTTATTACTGGAAAAAGTGACATCCACTCTGTCCCTAGACTTTTATGTAATAACAACAGCAACACTGTTAGGGGGCCCTGAACACAAAGGTACCCCTCCAACCTCGAATCCGATTCCTATTCTGCAATGACTGCTACAACCCGAGGTCTACACAATGTAATCTCACGGCGTAAACGGGCTAAGCAATATTCGACAACGACATCACGACCACCAGTCCGAAACATAGAGTGATGATGAACAATCAAAATCGCGTTACTTACCTGGCCACTTTCATCGAATTCGATTTTACTGTGAGTACGAATCTTCCGCCTCAGTTCACTTTTAGCTCTCTGGACACGGGTGGATTTCTGAAATGTAAAGAAAAATTGTCATTCAGAGTACTAGCCATAAATTGGCAACTGAAGAAATGCAAAGCTAAGGGTACTCACCTTTATCGAAGCAGGTTTTGTTACGTTAGCAACCGACTCCGCCTGTTCATCTTCGTTTGCAGAAGAAGCTTCGTCTGAACTGCTCGTATCTTCTACAACATCCAACAATTTGGCTCCCGCAGTCTTGGGCTTTTGTAGACGATTGAGTGAAACATATTCCGGTTTACGAACTAGAAATTCATCCACCTCATTCGCAAGCGATCCAAATGTATCCAATGTGTTCGCATTCCATGGGTTGTCCCTGATCAGCTTTTGTTCAGCCACATGGGACGACTTCGCCTCATTTGGAGAAGTCCACTGTAAAACTCCATTCGGTAACTCAGGAACTGACGGTAATCCTGGTTGAATGAAGTGTATGCGACAATAAGCAGAGAGTAACGTCGTGACTTTATTGTTTACTGTAAATATGCCTGTGTTCCAAAGCGACAGAGTAGCTCTTCGGTTAAATTCGAGTACAAAAGCTTCTTACATTCGTTACAGTATTCTCATAAATCTCCCTAAGTCAGTCTGGTATGTCGTTGGTGTTTCTTGTTTTGTTGATATAATCTACAGATTAACTGTCACCAAAACAAAAAAGATGTATCCTTGCATACCGTACTGCGCTGAATGTCATTTTTGGTTTACACACTCGTTCTAACAAACCTAAATCACCGGAACTAGATTTCTCTAAATCATTTGGTGGACGGCGCAAAATCCTTTGTCGCCTGAAAACTGAGGCTCTACTCGGTCATATGCATGTGGGATTGTTGAATGGTTACTTACAAGAAACTACGCAATGCATCCTCAAAAATGCGGGTCAAAAAGATCTACCTTAAATTGAAAGTCGAAGCAATAAAAGCGCAGTCCGAAATGGTTACACCACTCAGTACAATCATCATATTCGGCCCAGATCATCGCTGACGAATAGTTGTTCAACCAATATCCGATGTCGTTCACACATGTCATGGTAAAAAAAAAACTGTGAAGCGCAAAAAAGCAGTATGTGCCAAACGTATGCTCTCTCTGAACACCTTAGCACGGAAATATCATTATTTTCAGCTTCGAACCGTATCCATGGTTCTGGCGATCACAGGTCTTGACAATGGCCCGTAGAGTAGTAGAATGACAAATAATAAAAGTACGGAGAGTGAAAAGAGTGAAAACAAAAACAATGGAGCCTCAGTACA